>DWLI01001530.1:0-15260 GCA_018249915.1 Cecropterus dorantes dorantes | reverse complement strand
GGACTGCATGCTCGTTTGCTACTTCAATATTATAAAAAAAAAAATGACTTTCTCGAAGAGTGGGTGCGGGTTCGAATTTCAATTAAACAGAATTCGTAGAAAAGTGTCACTAAATTAAAATACAAGTTAACCCTTGAAAGGAGTTAGAGAGACCGATGGACCACCCACCCAAGCAAGTCCCAGTCTCTATATATTGGAAAGCAAAACATTTTTGACGTGCATTATTTTCAGAGTAAAGGATTATAAACTCTCTTTCAAACAAGTATTATTATGAGAATCGATTTTATGGTTATAAAATCTCTCCAAGTTGACCGTGAGGTAAAATCAATCGAATGCATGCTTTTAGAAATAAGTCAATTTATCTAAAGAATATTCCATTCAATTCTAATTTATAACGATTTATAATTACGATGTTTATGATCATTGATAGTTTATATTAAAATGAGTGTTACACAAAGAATCGTAGATAATAGGTGTGCGTTGGTGTTGCAGGTGTACCACAACGCGAAGGGCACGGGCGGGGGCGGCGCGACGTACCCGGCGCTCCTGCGGCCCGACGAGCAGTTCCTGGTGCCGGACCGGCTGCTGGTGGTGCTGGACATGGACGAGGGCACGCTGGCCTTCTGCGCCGACGGCCGGTACCTCGGCGTCGCGGCGCGCGGCCTCCGCGGCAAGACGCTCTACCCGATAGTCTCCGCGGTGTGGGGACACGCGGAGATCACTATGAAGTATATCGGCGGGCTAGATCGTGAGTGCTGTTTCATTTCTTATTAAGGAGGGTTAAGGGTGATTTCTTATTGAGAAGGGTTAAGGGTGATTTCTTATGAAGGAGGGTTATAGCTGATTTCTTATTAAGGTTGGTTTAAGGGTAGTTTCGAGTTTCGACCCGTGGTGAAGGTAGTGCAAGGTGGTCTTTCAGCACCCTTAAATAGAATCTTTACAATTCAATTCATGTTAAGGATTTATGTGAATTGAATTGTTTTGGTTGATTTTGGTTTTATGTTGAATAAATAATAAATAAATAATTCTTAAAATGCTTTGAAAATATATATTGTAACGAAAATTGTTTTGTTACGCCTTTGCTATCTGGCTCTGAGAGCGACTGTTCCTCTCGCTCTACTTCAGGGCAGAAGCTAGATGACGAGGCTGAATAGAACGGTAGTATTATGGACTACTTGATCTATTGTATTGAAGTGAAAGTTAAAACAACGACAATCCCATTAAATGTTGCACATATGTTTATTAACTTAAATTTTATCATTAGTAAATGATGCTTCTAAAACGTAGTTTGTGTTTGCCTTTTCCTTTACTGTTATTCCTATACAAAATAAGTGTGGTTATACTACACTAAATCATATAACCACTGAGTTCTGGCGCGAATTCTCTATTATTTATCTGTGAAAACTATTTCTTTTACATTATTGGTATAACTAGTGTAGTGCGAAGGGGGGTATCACTGCAACACCTATATCTGGCGTGAAGCAGTACTTGCGTTTCGCTGGCAGGCTATGGTTGCCGGCTCACTTATAAATGAGGCGATCATCTTAGTCCTCGGGAGTAATAACGCACTAGTGATCAACTTCAGATCTAACCCCTGTTCTACATGAAATTGCTTACTGATGTCTATGATACGGCAGTATCCTTTTACCACCAGGTGGATTGCATACTCATTTGCTACTTCAATTTTAATCTTGTAAATAGTCATTATTCGTCATGTGAGTTCTTCCACGCGCCTCATCTGTAAGTTATGTGTAAATATTGTATGTTTTTCACGATTATTATTCCAAAATTTTTGAATGGGTCGAACAGCTCGTCCGAGGGTTACTAACGTGTGCGTGTTTGTTTTCCAGCGGAGCCGCTACCGCTAATGGAGCTGTGCAGACGCGTGATCCGGCAGCGCGTGGGGCGGCCGCGGCTGCGGGCGGCCGCCCCGCGCCCCGCGCCGCCCCCCGCCCTCACCGCCTACCTGCTGTACCGCGCGCCCTAGCGCCGCCCGCCCTAACGCCGCCCGCCCTGCCGCCGCCCGCCCTGACCTACGTAGTGGCTAGCGATGTGCCGGATTGTATACAATCCGCGGATACGGATCGTTGGTCTCTAGATCCGCGGATACGAATATGAATCGTTTGTGTCTAGATCCGCGAATATGGATATGGATCTCAAGTTACAATTTTTACTCATTTGATTTTTGCTTGTGACCTTAATCTTATCAATGATAGGCGAAAATATAAATAAACAATTATTGTTTTGAGTATACATAACATACTCTTAAAGGGCGCAGAGAAAAAAATCTCAATAATATTATTTAAATACGCACTTTGTACAGTATTGTACATTATTTTGTAGATATTTGATTTTTGCAACACTAATGAGCCAAATATGTGAAAGTACGAAATAAACAATATTTTAAATGGAATTTAAGTTCCGTTCAGGATCCGCCTAAAAAGTAATGGATACAGATCCTTCTGCCTCAGATATTCGCGGATACGGATACAGATACGAATATCCGGCACATCACTAGCTTTAACACACGTAGAAGCGTTGCGGTGTCGCGCGCAAACGACTACGCCGCCCGTCGCAACGTACAACACGCCGCGTATTGTTTGCTTGAGAAATGGACTTAAACCAATACACATAGAAACGTTGTAGTGACGACACAATTTACGATATGTACGTCGCGTGTACGTATAAGCAAAAAATATCATTTGCTTAAAAAATGAACTTGGTAACGATTCGCTTTGAGGTACATTTTATCGCTTCATCTACATACGTCGAATGTGCCAAATACATGCCATGATGGACAAAATCATGTTTTTTTTTATACAATTTTACGTATTATAGTAGATATTATATGATATATAGTATGTATTATAGTAGATAATATACATTGTATAGAAGAATTATATATTGTACATCACGGCACACGTGTAACACGTTCTATGTCTGTAGATGTAATGTGCCTCTCGACGCGTTGCCGTAACGCTCAACGACGCTTTGCGTTCCTCCACCAACGTTTCAACGTGTGTCGGTGTTTCTCTAACGCCGCCCGCCCTATCGCGTTCGCGCGCGGCGTTCGAACGATGTCAGTGAGCATTTAGAAACTATTTATGTAACTCAAACACGATTCCGGTATATTGTTAGTATAAAATAGATACGTTCGAAACCAAACGTCGATCGTTCGATGCATAGACATAGATGTATTTTTACAATGAGCTTTAGTTAGATGTTGGATGACGCGTGCTCCCCGCTCTCGATGGGCGTATCGAAACTTCACAAATATGGGTGAGGCGGCACTTTGGGCGTAGTGTTAAGATAATATTTAATACGTCGCAATATGTAGGCATACCTTGCTTGTGTCTGAATGAAACCGTTTGTCTTCGGGCTCGCACGAATATTTTACATTATCTCTGATATGTTTTTTTTACTAATGTTAAGCGAAAAAATGCCAGTCTGTGCGTAAATTTACGCATTTAAAATAGTGATAATTCGCCTGATAAATTTAAGATTAAGCATCCGATGAAATAATTTACAATACAGAATTTATGAGAACCAAAATAACCTTATTTTTAAAAAAGATCTGTTTGGCCATAAACAAAATTAAAGTAACCATTATTTCGGGTCTGAACACTGATTTTATGGATATATTAACCGCGTGAATCAACTTAATACATATTCCGTCCGACCCGATCTTAAAGCATCACTGGTTAGTCATATCCCAAAGACTATTTGTGCATACAAGTCAGTACTTAACAGGAATGCTCGGGTAACATAGTGCCCAGTTGATGATTAATAGTTAATGGTTTATTTCTACAAAGGACTACTGGAAACGAGCTACGGCCGTCTCTCCACAGGGCATAGCCTGCATGCACATTGCGCCTTACATAGCTTATGTCAACCGAAATTATGTAGACTAATGGAATATACATAAAATGCTAGTTTGTCACCTTAACCCAATTCTCAGCCACAAAGTCGAGGAAAACAGTGTGACATAAACGATTCGTGGCTAAGCGATGACTATGTAAATACATGTACGCACTCTAAGACAAATTATTATACATACGTTGGCAATAATAGAATTACAAGACTTTATTAATTTACAGATAAGCACTGTCGTCCTCCGCTTTGTGACTAGATACTTAATGTACCATTAAAACTAGTTATATAGTTGGTGTATTTTGTAATTGAATTTATTATTTTTAATTGTCATGCAAATATCCCGATACATTCACCATATTTTTATTTAGAATTGTCTGTGATAATATACTTTAATGGCAAATTATTTCTGAATTTTATGTTATATTGGTATCTATCAATTGTGTTGACGTGGACATATCTTAATTTCAATGTTTTATGACAAACTGCACCAATCTGTTCATACTTTAATTATACTCTAGTGATGGAAATGATTCGGTTATATTATGACGATTGATTAATTTTATGTTTTATGAGGAAGTAATGGACTAGGATTTTTTTACGGTAACATCGATCAGCTCTAAAGCAAGCCGCACGTGTTTTAAAGCCATATTGATCTCTTAGAATATGATGTCAGCCGATCGTATTTTATTTGTTAAGAAATAATTTAGAGTGAATGACAGCAACTTATACATAACTCACGAGCCTCAGCAATTATTAATAACTACTTTAAGAGATGTTATTCTCATTACAATAGCTTGCGAGCGGCGCAGCGCCGCTCGGCCCGGCCAGTGTATCGTTGGCAATCTTCATACTATATTGTAGCTCATTAAGTGACTGGTTTATTTAGTTTAGGACCCTTAATTCCTATTGTAAAAAGTGTGATTGTGTGATGTATATATCGATGGCTACATGCGCTCTAAACGAAACTGGGGATTATGTAGCTGTACATTATCCAATTGATGTAATTAAAAGTTATAGAATCAATCCTCTTAAAAATCGTTGTCTCCCGTAAGTCTTCTTTTGCATCTTTAGATATTTAGGTGTAATACAATAAATTTATGTAAAAACGTATTTTAAAGCACTACTAATCAATGTCAGCCATTTTTGACCCCGATTTGTTGTATTAAAGTCATGATAAAACATAAGTACTTCCATTTTAATAAGATTTTTTCATACGTAGAGTGTATGGCATGTAGACTTCCCGTGTGAAGCTCACTTTTTATGCTGTTGATATTCACATTTTATCTCTCGCTCGTATTAATGTTTGTAAGAGATATCTAGCTTCAGTTTAATCAGTTACGAATTTGTATTTAGACGAGTTTCATGTGAATATTGACGTTTGTGAGAAAACTATGATAAACTGCCAAATGCGATATGTTTGTGATGACGACGTCGCAGTGAGATTGTTGCGTGACGAATGTCTGACGTGTGTTCGTGGTATGTGACGTGCGTTAGAAGAATATTTTCGTTGTGTAAGAGATATGTATAATCATGATAATATAAAATACACCAAGCTCGATGTACTATTGACGCAGTTCTTTACGACAAGCCCCACGATGCGAGCAATTTTCATACAAACCTTTAATTTCCAAAATTAGCGGTAAATTATTTGTAATACTTGTGCTGATGTAATATGGGGCTCGTTGTAAAGAATTAGTTTAATTATTAGCAAAGGTAACCATTTAAAATTTTATGAACCGTCAAATTTAGTACTGTATATAAAATATCATTTTTGCGGTGTTTAATGACTTTATTATTATAAGTGGATGGAAAAGCATTTTAGTTTTATAAGTTGTAGGCAATATTTTTAAAGGTCGTTTCTAACAGATAACTGCGATTGTCAGTCGAATCTCTTAGATACAATTATTAAAAAAAATAGGAAAACGATTGGAATAAATATAACTGGTTAAGAAAATAATAAATGATATGAATTAAATAATTGATTTTTATTTGCTTTATTTTGTTAAGAACTAACATGACTACATAGTCAGAATTGAATGACAATATTTCACCAAAACAGGACGGACACCACATATATTTAACATTATTTTTATTGATATATTAGCAAATTATTACATTACCCAATTTGTGCTTCATTTCACATATTTTCAATCAATAAACAGGTTTAATTCTTTGATTTAAATTAAGATCCGTTCTAAGCACAGTTTGATTACATTAAAACACTACAAGGCTATTATTAATTAAAAATACTAGTGCAATTATGCAAATAATTCATAACTGATTGCTTAACATTTAATTTTAAATACTATAAAGGCACGGACAGTCTTATTGTTAGATATTTCTTGGAATTGGTAAATCTGAAGTGTCATAATACTAGTCGCAAAGAGTATGATGTTCAACCATTGTGTCGTCGCTTATTATAATCGTGTTGTCGTCTGAGAAATCTTGCGGCAGGTCGATTTGAGCAGTCAACTCTTGCAAACTTTCGATGAGGTCATTTAGCGATGCCTGGAAAATAATACAAAAGAAATCAGAAGTTGATACAAAAATACAGATACTATAAGAATTATATACTACAATAGAAAATTTCTAAATATACAAATGAGTTGGTAAGCTTTTCTTTTCACGTAATATACAAGTTTAGTCTTTGTAATTCTAATGACATATTTACGTATGTGCGTGAATATGCACGATTACGTATGAGAATATGTATGTATGTGCCATTTATTTATTATATGCTACAGCCTAAATGGTTTGACGGATATTTATATAATATATGAGGTGTTGTTGGATTCGTCTCAATTGTGTGTGTGACATAGGCTACGTAATTTTAAATATTGCTGCGCATACAAAATATAAAAAAAGAGTAACTTCTTAATTACTGTAACACCTTATATAAGATATTTATTTTAATATACTTGATTATAGAAGCACATGTATTTTTAATTATTAATTTGAAGCAGTCCCGGTCTCTTTATAATAATTTATTTAAAATTGAAAATAATATCCAGATATAAGTAAAAGAAATACCTTAGTTTCCCTGAAGTTTTCCAAGTGTTTATCCATATTTGGGTCTTCCCCTTCAAACTGCTCTGTTAAAACTTTTAAGTGATCAGGTAATAAGGAAGTATCCAGCTCCCCTGTGGTGGATTCGCTTCTCAAAATTCTGAAAAATGAAAATATAAATTAACGATACAATATACAAAATATAATCACAAAACTTAATTTCACCTAACATGGGCCGTGAACAAAATACAACACATATTCATACATATTGCCAAGTGTCAGTGTGTCTAATGGATTTGAATGATTTGGAGCAGTACCAAAATATCTGCGTAAGGTAACTAATACCAAAATATTTATCCTCAGTAAAGCTCCATATTAGCAAAGGAGTAAACCTCAATATTTAGCAAAACTAGTGAAGAGTATTTGCTATACACACGTCCGGGAAACCAATACAATGTCGCACCCTAGCATCTTGCATCACGCATCTGATTCTTCCGTATAACGCGATATCAAATCTACCACATAAAGTATGTAGTACCAAAGTAACACGACACAATAACACCAGTAGCTGTGTGTTGGTTACAAATAGTATCTTTCTACAGGTACTTTTTTATGGTAAGTACATAATAGTACATAAGTGAGAATATTACCTAAGTATCCGTCTCCTCGTGTACTCTGGCCCGGCGATAACAGTTACGCTAGCCAGTGCAGTTGCCTTGGCGACCCGCGCGCGTCGCTCCAGCCGCGGCCAGTCCACGCGCAGCGACAGCGTGTGGCGCGCGCGGCCGCGGACCACGCGCCGCGCGCCAGCCAGCGATGCGCCCGTTGATATGCATGCGTATTGTACTGTTGGAGGGAATGTACGTACATGTAATAAAATAGAAAGTTATGCGTGTGTGCACATTGCCTAGATTTATAAAAAAGTTTGGAGGACTGAGAATAAGTAATAGTATAAATTTCTATAATTATAGAATAACTGTCCTTTTGTCCATTGTAATCGCATTGAAACAAAATTAGTGAATTTGATTGATATGATTATATGTTATCTTTATTTCATAAAATATTTTTATTTATTCTATCCAAAGTCATTGTACTTCATTGGTAGTATATACGAGTATATAGGCGAAGGTAAAACTCGTAAGAACATTTTTCTCTTTTGCTTAGCAACTACATTCTTCTATTTGTTTTGTTTAGCATTGACGGTATAGAATAATTATTAATAAGTAAAAAAAAAACAGTAACCGTCTTTCGTAACAGGCCTAAAACCTATACGATGCAATATTGCAACAGCTGTTAAACGCTGATTAAAGCTGTAAAACGACAAAGGCGTGTGAGGAAAATTTCTCATCTTTTCTACTTCACGCTATAATACTATCAAGAATTCAAGACTCAGCGTTGAAATGCACGCTGACGGCAGCAAATACGGTCGCGGAACACATCTTATCACACTTCACGCTACAATGAAATCGAGCCTTACAGTTGAAATGCACGCTGGCAGCCACGAAGGCCGGCGCGGAGCACTTGTTGTATAGCGCGAGGTCTACGGGACAGCGGAGTAAAGCCCGAACAAGCGCCGTATCGCCGTACGTGACGAGCCCCGCCCAACGCAGCGACCCGCCGCCCGCACAGCCGTGCAATTTTATCTGAGGAAAGACAATACACTCATTATACATTTAAATCAGGGACGACAAACACTCATTATGCTACACTTAGATCATCACAAACTCGTTATAGTTCCAATGGTGGTTTTACTGACAGAAGACCCATGATCTTCTATCAGAATTACAGCAAAGGCCTGGCTAAGGTTTTTTTTGAGATGGTCAGGTATGTAGGTTTTCTCACGATATTTTAGAAAATCTGTGGTGCGTGCCTGGTATTCTAAACTCGGACCCTCCATTAAGAGACCGAAATTCAGCTATTAGGCTATCACTGCTCTCAACAACATTTAAATACACGCAAACAATGCGTAAACTCCGAATAATGAAGTATGTAGTAAAGCTTATGGCAAAAGCTTATACTCCGGAGTAGATTACTCAGATTTAATGAACATAAACGAGAATAGAAAGTAGTATAAACATCTACATTAAGGATAGGAAAACATGGAAAATAAGACGGCATAAGTACATGCGATATTATGACGGCGATATTATGGCTATAGCCATAAAGTTATAATAATAACATACCTTTCTCGAAAAGTTGCTGTTTTTGTCGAACACTATATGCAGCGCAGCCACATACGGTTTATTAGACGTTGGCGTGAACACTATCGGGAGCGGTCTGCACTCGCACGGTCCGAACGCAAGACAATATATACCCCGAGACTCCATCCCAGGTAAATCTATAGAAAACCCTTCTCCTAATATTTGGCATCTCATTTGGACTTTTTTGTTACTAAAATTCTTCAAACTGAGTTCCTTGCGTCCCGCGCTCACCCAAGTCATATTATTGAAGTTAGTTTTGATCGGAAACATTTTTGGTTTGTCCGTTCCGCCGCAGATATTTATTGTTGTTATATTACCAGTAACAGTATCTTCTAGAATAAGAGTTCTGAAAGGAAGTCATAAAAAAATAATATACCAATTTACGTATATGTATATCACGAAATTTTTAAAAATACTGTTTTAAAGATAGTAAGGACCAATATTAATCTAACAGGAATGTACCATGACTGCCTATTTTTCGGGTGAATCTATTATTGTGTTTCGTTGAAAGGGTGTGTGGAATGTGTGGTGTGGACTTATTGATAAGTCTATCATCTTAATCCCGAAAAGTAGTAACGCGTCTGTAATTGGCTTCTGATCGTTGGTCCTAAACTGTTATATATGTAATTTACACAGACAGACAACAGTGGGCACTTCCGATAGTAACCTGATAAGGTGATCTGCATGCTAATATTACATAATTTTATAAAATAAATCTTAGCATAACTTACGCCTCATTCAATACTTCTTCTGGCCCTGCATACACCATATTTAACTTAGACGTGCAACCGGGTTCTATTTCAAATTTAGAGGGTGAAACTTTAAATGGAAAGTTACTCTCAGTGTAGGCGGAACTCTTAAATTTGACAACCCAAGACCCACATGTCGATCCTGTATTGGATAGATTTACACTGACTGGTTCTGTAAAAAGAAAATTGGTAAATTAAAATAATACAAGTTTGCATGATTATTATAAAAGAGGTTCTGTACAATTCATTGTAAAAACACAACGTAATATAAAAAAATACAGTATAAAAGTTGTTAAAACATGCTTTAAGTAGCTTTATTTAGATTTTTGTATTCTTCTCAAAGAAGCCATACAATTAATACCCATGTACATCTGTAAAACAAAGTCATATAAAGCTATTAAAGGTAATTTTGGGGTATCTGTCATGTAGGATTTATAAAGTCATCACTAATCTAATCATGGGCTATCTTCCAACTTAAATGTGTTAGCAAATTTCACCTCAATGAGTGTTAACTATTTTATTTAAAATTCAGTACCATGATTTGATCCTCACACTTTGTATGTATGTTACAAGAAAAGTTAAATGATAGCTTGTTATAAAAATGAGTATAATAATGTTATAGTTACCAGTGGAGAGTTGCAATTTATCCGACGGTGCTTGTACTACTAGTTTTGCGGTTCCAACCGTGCCAATAATACCGACTTTCTTTAATACCGTGTTAAGACCAATCAAGTTTACATTCAGCGATCCTGTGAATGTAACCACCTTTTCAGCTGAAAATAAATTAGATATGTTTTATTTTTATGTGTTTGGTTATGTATAAATTTTATCACATTCTTAGCTCTAATACTTACTTATGTCCAAGTCTGATAATTTAGGAGAATTGAATGTGATTGTGACTTTAATAGCATTATCGTTAGTTAATCTACAAAGTTGCTTATTAGTGCCTTTCCCTTTAGGTTTTGTAATGGGTTGCTCTTCCAGAGATCCTTGACGATCCATCAATGCTTTGCTCACTTCATTCCTCTTTATTTCTTGAACATTTTTGATAACAAACATACTCTCGCCTTCTGTGATAGCCAACTCAAGTTTCAAATCCACTGGACAATCGCTAATAAGGACGAAGTATTTAGTGAGGGTAGACTTCTCTTGCACTATCGGAAAGGATATTTTATTTACGCCGTCACACGATATCGCTTGTATTGTTGGCATTTTGATGTTCACTTCTAAGAATCCCTTTTGTTCTATGTCCCCATCTATTGAAGCATCTTTCAGGTACATAGTAAATGGCAATTTCGTGTCCATTTCTACGTTCGACGTTAGGTGCAGCAGGAACTGTTCGGTTTTTCCAGGCGATAGTAGAAGAGGAAGGCGAGGTAGCTCTATAGTAAGATCTCGCCCTTCATTGGGAAGATCATCAAATTCCAATTTAGCCGTCAACCAACTGTCCGTAAGAGTTGAAACTGTGATGGTAACGGCGCAACTTACACCTGAAATGTTGAGAAAAAACAACGTATTTTATTTTATATTCATAACAATGTATAACTTTGTTATTTTCATATAACTCCAGGTAAATGGTATGGTAATGTTATTTCATATTAAATATTATTATATATACACAAATGTAAGCCAATTACTGTACATAATAAGTGTATCACATTGTGTTTAGCAGTATATTCTTAGAGAATATTTATAAGTTTACAATATATTAGTAATATTGTAAAAGAAATTGAAATTTAATTATATAACACTAATATTTCGATTATATTATATTAAATATAATAATAAAACTAGTCAGTAGTGTAATGATCATATAAATGCATGTGTACTAAACTAAATCACATAACATTACAAAGACTTACCAACAAAACCGTTGACTGATGTTGCCAATATTTCAGCCCATTTCTCTGTAAATATAAATGACAATATCTTTATATAAATTAGGATAACATAATGATATAAAGTATCTAAGCCATAAAGTCGCTAAAACTCACATTAAAATAGCATAAATAAAAACAAAGTACAGATATATGATGTACATCAAAAGAAAAGTTTTGATATTATTACATCTTGTAATAAATCTGTGTTGCAATATTTTTGTTTTAAATATACAAAAGAAGCCTGTAAGAGTAACATGTAAATGGGTTTTATTTATATTTAGTCCTTGAATTTCAAAAAGACCTCACTTTTATATATTTCTCATATTAATTAACATGCAATGCAAACAAACTGAATACCAATTAGCCCATGTGTTAGTATACCAATGTAATTTAAAAAGTTTGTTATATTATTCCCACAGAAAGGCGACAGAAGCGAGGCCCACAAACCTTTAGCTAAGCATTCTTCTTTCAAATTTTTCTGTTGCAACACTTCGAGCCAATCTACTGACTTATCTAATTCTCTATAACCGACATTTGGGGAAGGAATATGTGATATGTGAGTTTCGCCTGAAAATTTTAACTAGTGATCATCTACATTTTACATATATGACATAATAAGACACTATAATACATACATAATGAATATAATTACTACTTTAAAAGAAATATCTATATTGAATTCGAATCATTAAACTAGATTTTTAATAAATATATAATACATGATTTATATTCAATTCATTATTTATTAACAGCCTAATATTTGCTATATTAAAAACTCACTTTTTAATATAGTATTTATAAGGAAATGGTAAGTAAATATATAAAAAAAATACCTTTACTGGAATGTGTAGGGCTGTCTCCAACTTTAAAACTCATTATATTTTCCTGCACAGTGCTTAGTGTAGACTGGCTCTTGCTGGATGGTGATTTTGACCTCGTCAGGCTTTGAGTTCTACGACTATTTTCACTGTTACGGCTATCGCTTTTGACATCAACATCCTGAGTAACAATGACTGCAGGCAATTCATTTTCATCATTAAATTTCAGTTTATCAAGAGAAATTACTGTGTTTATAGTTCCTGAAGAACTGGCAGTTTCAGCCTTTTTGGTATCTTTCAAATGAGTAACCGCAAGATCTTGATTCATTCTTTTATTCTCTAATAAATTTATGTGAAGTTCTGTTAGTGGTTGCTTTCTTGTCGGTTGTTTTGTTTGATTGTTTAGCTGAAGCATATCTGTTATACTGATGTTTGACTGCTTACCTGCAAAAATAATTAAGTCCCAATTTCACTTATGGGTTTTAATAAGAAATACATAATAAATATTACAAAAAAATAGTGGAAAGTGTTAATATCCAAATTATGTGACAAAGGATTAGAATTAGATTTTGATTTAAATTTAAAAAAAAAACGCTTTCTACACTCTACGCCCCGCATGACGATTTTATCCTGTGTAATACACAAACATCCAGAGCCAGAACAGAAATCTAAGTTCATCGTTCAGATGTCTGTCTGGCCGGGAATCGAACCCGGAACCCACTGCACGGCAGACCGCTCCGCCACGCGGATCGTCAAATCATTCATCCGCTCGGTTCATTCATCTGTTAGCCTTTGGAGGTCCGCTGAAAATAGTCCCCTAAGGAGATTATAATATTTTATCTAATAATTATTTCTTACCAACACATCTGGATGCATGCATATTAGTGACTACAATGGATGTTGATGTTACACAAAAAGATGCTGCTCTCCATTTCCCAGATTTTGTCCCTTAGTCAGCTCTTCCCAAATCCATATAAAGAGGCATAAAGGAAATTTATATAACAATAGCAATTTTAAACAACAATTTCCTTACCTAGATAATCTGCAATTTTCGAAATACTCAACGAATTTTCCATCGAGCCCTCAGTATCTTCTGTGACCATTCTTAAAGATGACTGCAAGTTCCTGAGCAAAACATCTGTTGGCTTGGAAGATGTCATGAATGACTTCTGAGTGTTAGAAATTTGATTTATTTTCTTTGCTGAACTTGGTGCTAAACTGACTGAAGACATGTTTAATCCCTTGTTCACACGTTCACATCTGGGAGGGTCCATGCTTCTAATACTGGACATGTTCAATGTAGTATTTGGTTTTTCTAATAGTTTTTCAGTGTTGAGTGTGTGCTTCCCAACATTTTCATTGTTGGGCACCTTTGGTTGTTTCACTGGAACACTGTCTAATGTGTTGTCTAATTTGAATGTTTGATTTGTAATCTTCTCACCATTTTCAATAGGTACATGTGATGAAACTATAAAGAGGAATTAAGAACAATTAAATAATAGCAACATCCATTTAAAATAGAAAAATCAAATTGAAAAAAAATCGAATTATATTTATTTACAATTTAAAAAATACACATCATATTCTGGTTCATAGAAAATGGACATAACACCAAAAAATTTATCACATTATTATCACAATAACTTTTAATGGAAATTCACTATGATAATTTATTATAACAAGTAACTAAAAATGTAATGTTAGAACATTAAGGCAGTTCATGTTCTCAAGCAGTTCCTAAGACCTGCTTGTTCTGAATATCTTTTATCCCCTTTGACATTCAAAGTTTAAAATGTAAAATGTATATGTATGATATATAGAAACCTTACCATCAGTTATACTGGGTTGCATAGATCTATCAGGACTATCAGTCTTGGTGAGTATTCGCCCAAATTCTGGACATCTGTTTTTAAAATAAGCACCAACCGACATGTTGGACCGACCAGATTGATTCATTCTGAAAATGATAAACATTTTAGATTATATGATGAAACCTAACGATAAAGCAGACGGGCTACCTGATGGAAAGTAGTTACCATCGCCTATGGACATTTGCAACACCAGGGCAGTCGCCAATGCATCGCCTGCTTTGCGGGAGAGCTCTTTTCACACCTTTTAAGTTCATTTAAAAGCTTTCAAAATAACTTTCTTTTATTATAATATGCCTTGCAAATTAAGTGAAACTTCAATGAACGTGAAAGTTTCACACACTTTGTCTTGAAATAGACAATAAAGCAAATATGTAAAATATTAAGAATAATTACAGGCACACAAATGTATATTTGTAAATTAAGCTTGTATTAGACTTAACAATTAATTAGATCAATAGTTAAAGGCAACTTACATAACACTATCTTGAAAGTTTAACTGTGTGCTATGTGTAACAGGCAGCGGAGCTTCCCTCATAACAAGAGATACTTCATCTGCTGTCAAATCCCTCTGAAAATAGTTACATTATTGAACTTACTTCATTACAACACAATCATCATAAAATAAAATGAAAATATATGGTCCAATTGGAAGGCACATCTATTCCTAGATTACGCACATCTTGCATTTGGGGGAAAGGCAATGCCAGTTGATTTAATGAAGGAATCTTAGTCCTCAAGATTGGAAATGGATTTGTACTTCAGATAGAACTTCTATTCTATGTGTAGTTGGCTGACAACAAGTGACTATAGGCGACCACATCAAGCGCTGTAAATAAAAAAAGTATGCTAAATTTTCAATTAC
>DWLI01001529.1:0-15261 GCA_018249915.1 Cecropterus dorantes dorantes | reverse complement strand
ATGCATGAATTACGGTGCAAGTAGAGTCAGCCAATAATAAACTAAATCTAAATAAATATCTGATCTATAAAATAAAATTTAAATAAGTGTGAAAAGAAATATTCTCAATATACGTGATATATAATTACTGACCTCCGAAGAATTGCGCCAATTTTAAAGGTTAACAACGTTGTTGTTGTAACTTGTAACTCGTGTGAGATGCAATTTTGCGCCGTACATTATGTAACTATATAGATAACACATTTGTTCAATCAATCACTATTCAATCATTTATAATATAACCTTTTAAAGTATATGGTTTTGAAATAGTAAATTTTACGTTTAGGCTCTAATAAAAGTCAAAATGTCGGAAAGTTTATGAATAAAATATCAAACTAATTACTCTAATACCCACCCTCGAGTAATCGTCTGTAATGGGACACGATGTAATGTAAAAATAATTGATGATGACAAAACGACAAAATAATTTTGCAACTATAATAGGTCAAATCACTGAAAGCCTTGTTTCATACAAGTATTATTATTATCCACTTAACAGCGGACAATAAGTTCATGTTAATTGATTCCTCAAGGCGTATTTAGTATTTACTCGTTTACCCCACACAAGGATACGGAATATTTATCAGTAATTTAGTGCGGCAAGCAAAAACTGTATTATTATTTCAAGAAACACGAAAAGAACAAAGAGATCACTAGGAACTAGCCTTTAAGAGTACTGCCATGTATGAGTGGCGACGTTAATAAGGCAAGCGTGAATCACTATCGTGAAATCATCGAAATGCGAAACAAAGTACGGATTCGACGATAAGGCTGATTAAAGTTCGAAGTCAAATAGGTTCTTTTGATATTAGGTTATATCCGTATAAAAAGAGGAGAAACAAATTGTTTACTTCTTCTACACCTTCGACAGCATAAAAAACGTGATGGTTACCTATCATCGTCATTATGTACAGTTCCCGTGCTACTTTAGAATCGATTCCTGACTCGACAATAGTCTAAAATTATAAATTCTGACATCTCTTAATTATTTTTAGTCTTTGATTGCGTATATGGCATCTCTAAAATCAAAAAGGGAAATGTCTAAATGATATACCTATTCAGATATTTAAATATCAATTCTTTTTAGAAATACCTACTCAATTACTAAGCGCACGACTTTTTTGTGTGTGTCTACACCGCAAACAACACAGGAAATACTTGTTTAAGCTAAAAAGAACACGCTTTTTCATTAATCCGTTCCACAAAATTCTCGAATAGTAATTCTTTCGCTCATAATCATGCTTGCCCTAGAGATTGCCTCGATGTGGGACCACCGTATATGGCGGCGAGGGCCGACGAGCTGCACCACTTGCAACATGGCATCAACCGCATTTACCGAGCCCTGATTGTTTACGGGTGATTTGCACACACTTAAATGGCGCTTGATAAATCAATATTTTTTGTAACTACAGTTAAGCAATTAGATCAGGAATAATATAGGGGCTTGAAATAAACTACCAAAAATAGTCGTTAAAATATAAAATATTAAATAATTATTAAATAGACGTAATTGTGCTTTAGGTCGACATTTAAATTACTTCAAAGGAAACACAGCCAAATTAGTTAGTATATTTTGGGGTAAGAGGTAACATAGATACGAAATACGAGTATATTTCTATTCTTATCTATACTAATATTATAAAGCAGTAGAGTTTGTTTGATTTAATGGGCTGATCTCAGGAACTACTGGTTCGAATTTATAAATTCTTGTTGTATTGAATAATCCATTTATTAAGGAAAACTATAGGCTATACTTATAACATCGCGCTATGTTTGTTTGTTTTTTTTCTTATTTAGTAGCGGGTGAAACTGTGTAGCGCACCTAGTCATACAAATAAGTATTTAAAATAGTAATATTTCGAAATCGAGCAGATATCTCAATTAATTATTTATTTATATAGCTATAGTAAGTGCAAGTCTTCATAATTTAATAATATACTTCATTCTTTAATAATATACGAAAAAGTTTAGACATTGTCACGTGTTTGGCACTCCGCAAAGTTTTAAAATCGCGTCCATACTTACGAAAGCCGGTTTCGTACAATTAGCAAAACAAGATCGAGAGCATCCAAATTCCTTCAGCGAAGGTAGTAAAGCATCGCGTGCGTGATTTCTCGGAACTATAAGTTCCTTAAATAACCTCAACCAGTTGGAATACAACTTCTTGTTCGCCGTCCTCGGCGGCGTCCTTTAAACCACTTTTGGAGAATGCTCTCGCGGACCATATTTGGCTACATAATAACCCATCTCTTTTGTATCCCAGTGCAATCGATTGTTCGCCCTGGATTGGGAATCGATTGCATTTCTGAAGTTGCTGATGTTTTTCGATTAGAACCCTTTCGCTTATATGAACATAATGTTTATATAAGAGAACAAACTGATGCATATATCTAGCGTTGTCTATTGTACTCATTACACGTTTGTCCTTTTAGCGATAAATGTAAAACGCATGTGTTTTATTTTTCGAAGTGTTTTGTAATTATGGTATAAACTGCTTTTAAGTACTCTCTGGAATATTTAGTCATACTATTACAAAAATCCAAAGAATTAAGCTATGAAAAGAAATAAATATTACCCAGATACATGGTAACATAAAACTACGCTAACCCACTGTATCTGCCTGCTACTTTGGTTTATATCTACTGAATAATTGTCTGTAGACAATTCTGACATACGAGTATCTGGGTCATATTAATGAAGATGTTTCTTACGTAGGTAAAAACCTACATTAGAAAATAATTATATTGTATTGGTTTACGTCACTGCCAAAAGTTTAATATTTGTCGTCTACTTTTAAAATCTATAGATAACTTTATCTGATAATCACTGAGTATCGACGTTGATAAAAGATAAATTTAAAAGTAAACAGAACGTACCAGATATGAGTGGAAAACATTGTGTAATTTACATTTTAGGCAACTCGCAGATTTTCGACTATTTCCTCTATTTCTTAAGCAACTTCATTAGGAGTAATCCTTCGATCACTAAGTTCATATTAGTGATGGAGATATCCCTAATAAATAATATGATTACTCCCTATTGACAAGGGTTCCTCTCTAACAACGATCGGAGACCTGCGTTCAAAGTACAAGTTTATTACATTTTCTTCAACCAATGTTTACGCTCATCATTGTAAGCATGATATGGCCGTAAACGTAAAGAAAAAATATTCTGAGGAAACGCAATAAACTAAGCGCACTGGAGATATGAAGAAGCCCCAAAAACGCTCTACTGGTGATTGGTGAAGTTGCAGGTTTATAATTTCTTAACATAAAACAACAATTTGCTGTTTTACAAGAACAATTTGCCGTAATACGTTTTGATACCGTCTAGATAATAAATATCTCTTTCCAATAACATAAAAGCCGCTTTTCCATTACCATAAAGACAAGTAGGTACATAAAGATTAATGACTTAAAGGGTAGCGTGGGAAATGTGTCAAGATGTGTCTGGATCTTATCCTATAGGGAATCAGTTGTACATGACATACAAATAGTCTCGTGCTAGCATAGTTTAGGACAATCTATTTTAATGATTTTCACGAGCTGCGCCCTATGGTTCCCCACGCTTAACGCGTAACAAATGTAATATAACCTTAAATTGTTATAAGTTTTGATAGAGTACACAGACTTTAATGAAATAAAGAATAAATGTTACCTCAAAACATGGATTATAAATTTTTAAATCCTTTAAATTAAATACAGTAGTTTTCGTTTTATGTGATCGCAAATACTAACTACTGTACCGGCTATAACAAAAAAAATTAAAATTAAAAATGAAGGTTGTTGACATAAAGATACCGACATTTATTGGTGTTTTGGTTGGTGTCAGAAGAAAGGCAATGTTTTTCGAACGTATGTACGTATGTTTGTGTGTATGTTCGACGCGCGCTACACCCCCAAACAGCTAGACGAATTGTGACATACCATAAGAATCGTCTGTTTGCAAAAGTTATAAAATATTATAAAGTGCTGCACGCAGTGACAAGCGTTGTAATAGTAGACTTTTCTATAATGGTCGATTGTCACTACCTATAGCACCCTATAATATAATACAACTTGTATTGTTTTTAACATATTTCATGATTGTAGCACTTATTTTCCTCTTTTCAGTTTAAGCAGTAGGGTTTTATGTTTGTAATCAAACAAAAAAAACATAATCGGTAGATACTCACAATGCAATTATAATTTCTATAGCTGCTATCATAACAAATACTGAAAATAAAAAGTTGTGAATTTGGTAATACAGAATATGCTATGCAAGAGTTCGACTCACATAAAGCAACTTTTTAACGATCCTCTCACGAATCTACTATAGACGCTTCAATACCAAAAAGTCACTACCAACACTTTGAAAAACACTGGTTTAGATACATATGATCACTACAATATGCTACGAGCGAACGATATCAAAGAGTGTATTGTTACCTCTCACGCTCCATACACTCGGGCTAAGGTAAAGCCTTCCATTAACGCAATAAGGCCACAGCTAAGATGCAGACAATGTACCAGCGATAAGGGACAGCCGGGGGTTACTTTGCATGATTTCCAATTATACCTACATCATTTTACTTACTTAAATAAAAACAAACATACGTTCACTGTCGTTTCATATCTGGTCCTTGAAAATGAGTTTACATTTCCTCAATACAATCATTGAAAAGTATGGTCGAAAACATAAACGAATAAATGTTTTCACGAAACACTTTTAAATTAATATTTATGGCACTGTAGTCGCTAGTTTTAAGAATTATTCATTAATTGTTCATTAATTATACTTTACTACTACTGTACAACATTATTCTCATGTTTTTGTTTTGGTAAGGACTGAAATTATTAGGACTGTTACTATATTACAAGACCTAACTAGAAGTAGAAATTCTGTATGCAGTCTACAGTTTACTTTTAGTTTTTCAGACGCGAGTTGAATGACCAGACAATGTGCGATTAAGCGTATATATTGCAGATTTGGCTTTGTTTCTCTATTCTACGTCTGAACCAGTAAACGGCACGGAGACGGAGTGTTTGCACAAGTGAACTTAACGGTCGTGTAAGTGCACATTTCGCTGAAGAATCCCACCGTTCCTAGTGAGTCATATGAGAGCAATGTAAGTGTTACGCCGTCACCGCCGCGCGTCCACGCAAGAAATGCTGGACGAACTTCGCGGAACTAGGGTTGCTTCATAGATATTTTTTGTTGATACATTTGCACATGGAATTGATTTTGACGATTCTTCCTCGTATGAAACACCTTCCGAAATTGTGGTAGCCGTTTCTGATTTCATCATATTTTATGTTTTCAACTCTCGATGTTCCACTGTGAAAAACACTATCACAAGATCTATATCTACTTAAATACAACTTTAATATCCAATCTTATGCTGTGGTATAATAAGACCCTTAAAAGGTTTTCTAACTTGATTTGCAAATTATATTATTTAAATAAAATTTAAATATAGAACCGAAATCAGAACTAAATATTCCTAACCCGCCTCCTTCCCAGTTCCGCCAAAGTAGCTAAGTACCTATGTGTGACTGAACTCAGATAAGACTCGAAATGCGTTTGGGCTTAACGTTAAGCCTAATGGATGGATACTTATTACTAAATTAAAAACCAAACACAAAATTTCTTAAGTAGGTATTATATATTCTAATACCAATGCGTGTAAAACCTCTAATACCAGTGGATTCTTTCTAGAAATTCGACGATACGATAGCAGTAGGTACGTAGGTACGTACTCACATAATCTTATCCCGATAAGATTTGCATTTTCGTTTACAATAAATGTGTAGAATATTTTTCTGAGATAAGCCCTATAACAGACTGGGTTTCATTTCCACGAGCTGCCAGCCCTGCGTAAAGGTATCTAGGCGACCAGGACGAGGTTAAGTCTTTTATCTTTACTTTAACGAGTTGTAGAATAAAAACGGAACCTCTAGTGTACCAACGTTCGTACAAATTCTGAGCGTAATTGGACACTTATCTTTGTAAGCAGTGTCACATTTTATTGCAATATAATGATATTTAAACTTTTAACCTACATACATGTATTTTTCAAACGACATCAAAACTATTGTTTATATACGTACTTACCTAGTATGTCATTGGATCAATTAGTGGAAATTCAGCATAGGTATACATATTTGTATCTATTCAATAAAATGGCTAAAACAACACAGCGATGTGCCTACCTATATATGCGTTTGATAACTGATTCACTTTTTCGTTTGGTCGACGATATTTAGTGTTTTAATTAAAAAAATATATAGAAATAAAGATATATTGCCCAAATTTTCCATTATTATTTAGGTTGAATTTAAAACACTGGAAGAACACAAAAGATTGCACGTAACATGTGACCTATGTAATCGATCACCATCCTTATTTCAATTTTATTCAACGAAGTTCCAAAAATAAAGTCACGTTACGCTTGTGTACGTTAAAATGGATGCGATTACGATGTTGTTGTGCGGAAAAACTGAAAATAATGGTCGGAAATAGCTCTACCCAACCTTGCACCCGCTTCGTGGATCAATAGAGCCTTGAACTTTCCAACGGCCGTAAGCTTACCAAATTCATTTAGGTACCCTCGCGATGTTGCTTAAACATTTTAGAAATATCTTATAACTTTGTTCAAAACAGTTACTAGATTTTCTAATTGCAATATTTACATATTACTAAACAAGACACAGTAAAAAGATAACAATACGATTTTTATGATAAGTAGTAAACCTACTAGAAATAATATTTATATACTGATTTATGGCAACATATTAAACTTTAGAAAACGGGTCAAATTATATCTCCAAAATTAGAACGCATAAATTGCATATTCTCGAAATTTGTTAATGACATTTTCTTTTTCAGGTGAAACGAATACACACGAAATCCTTACACATCTAAGATCAATAGGTTTTTATTCAATGGAAATATCTCGGTCCAACCTTGTCCTTTCTTTCTGGATCAATAGAGCCTTGAACTCGGCAATATCGGCACGACCGCGCAAGTTCCACGATTCAGTTAATTTCGCGTCGTAAAGACGATCCTAATTATCTTCATCTGCTAATTGTTGCATGCAATGACTACTATATGCAATTACTACTATCTGTAACAAACACTTATGTGCAAATGACATAAAAGACGGACTATTTACTTAATTACAATTACAAACAGTTTTATAAGCAAAAATGAACATCCATATTGATATTAATATTCATATGTTTTTCATGTGCTATATTTACAAATTTCTTCTTTTAATAACATGGATATTATATATTGTGCCAGGTATAAAAATACATATTAAAAAATTCCATAACTTGAGTCACATAAAATATCAAATAATCTACTAGGTATATACCTACTGTTTTTTTTACATTTAACATAACCTTATGATACTTGATTTCCATTAAAATGCGCATTTTTTTGTTTTGTTTTTGATAGTGTGTAAGCTAGTTAACAAAATACTAAAATACAGTTGCAATAAGTAGTTATTCTACAAGAGAATACAAGACAATATTTTAACATTCTTCAGACCGATTATGATTAAATTCAAATATTATGTCATATTTGTAAAAATAATGTAGATAATGATAAAAAATCTATGATTTTTTAAATTTGTGTCTGTGTGTTTGAAATCACACGATACCAAAATAATTTAATTTAATTTAAAGCACTTAATGTCTATTCTATCACAAGTAATTACAATTTAAAGTATTGTTTCATTTATTGAATGCGGGTAAAACCGGAAGCAATCTATGAATGAATTAATTGACTAAGAATTGTAAATGTATGTAATAGTATACTGTTTTATACTATACAGAAGATATGAGGAAGTAATACAGTTAATTCATAGACGTTAATGAATGTAGAGGTTCCAAACTGCTCGTCTATAACATTTCGTACATAGTTATCTATCTTTAATAAAATGTCGTCATTAGTTTTATCATAATTTCGGGCATATATATCTTGATAAGTATTAGTTTTTATTATACGTATGTTTACTTCATGCATAGCGATGATGAAAACTGTTCTGCGAATCACTCGTGTGCGATAAGTCTTCGATAGGCATGATTGGTCACCTTGTTTGTTCCGTTTGCTTTTCAGTCACTGTGATAATGTTATCATAAAGTTATATTAGAAACTCTTCAGATCTCCAGATATTAATGTTAATCCAGTTTCATAGTAGAACACACTGTTCTTATTTACGAATAGGAATATACTCTACGATTCTACCTAAATGTAAACGATCGCAGATAATTCCATAGATAAATGATTCATGTTTTATTACTGACAGAATTAATGAAGTTTTAATTCTCTGTATACTTAGTTACTAAAAATCTCTTAAATCAATTGAAGCTATAATGAAAACTGAAAATTTGTATGTTCCATGCATTAAACATATTACAGTTAATGATTCTAGATTACAAATTGTTACTAAACAAAATGTTACAAACACTATTTATCCTTGGTCAGGCGATAACACAATTCTATGTACTTACAATGTAAACAAAATTATTGAATGAAAATATAACTTGCCATATGATTCCCACCACTACATCATTCACCGCGACGATTATGCTCGCGAGCTGCATGCGCGGCTACTCACGTCAATCGGAAAAGCGAGAAAAGCGTGGTCTCACCTGCGTGGGGAGCACAGTCTCCCGGCCCAGGGGTATCGACATTTTGCTAGCGGCGCCGCCGGCCGCGCCCCGGCGCCCGCCCGCGCCGCACCATCCACCGACCCGCCGCCACGGGCCGCGCCGCCGCCGGCTCCGTCGACGCCTCGTACACCAAGAAAAACACTTTCCCGAACACGAATTTTCCACCGGCAAACGTTATCGAGCACTTCACAGCGAATTCAAAATTATCCCCACATCACGTATCGATTTTCATTAAGCACGCGATAAGGCAGCACTCGTAAATAAAACAATACAGCTGGGAACAGGCGTGCGTGGAGCGACGGCTCGGCGGCACACGATTGACACCGATCTCGATACGCGCGAGCGTGCGACTGGCGCGTTCGCCGCGCATCGCCCACTCGCCAACCCCACGCCTTCGAACGGCCCTCGTGCGCCGCGGATCGCCCGGCGCTTTACTATGAAGCCGCGATCGCAGTTCGGGGTCGCGGCACAGCCTCCTTCATCTCAAGCCCTCCGGCTGATCATACGGACACGTGCCGCGGCCACGGGCGTAGTGCGATTATCGAGCGCGAGTACACATGCGCAATGCACACCACTATCACCGCCGTGGCTCATTCATTTGTATCGTTTCGCCCGGTACACAGTTACACACCTGAATAAATATTTTCAACATAACAATACTACTGTTGTTTTAAATAACTATTATGATTATCGAAATCAATGTGGAATATAATTTAGACACAGCGTCTTGCACAAAAGTACGTAAATTCATTATCATATAAATTTGATTCCATAAAATCTATGAAAAAAATTGACACCATTAAGATCCCTGATATAGTATTTTTTATGATATAATAAATATCTGAAATCAAAAACCGGTTGAAAATACGAAATATATGACTCTATTACTAAGTAAACATACATTATGTGACCGTAAATTGTACATAGAAATGAATATAAAATAACATCATGTAAGTATCAGAACCTATTGAAGTAGACGAAATAGGTACATTGCGAGAAGACAGATTTCTCGGTAGGATTTCTAATCAGATTCGAAGGGTGCAAGGCGTGGATGCGTGGGCGCAACTCGAGGCTGCGAACTTAATCGGTAGCTCGCCCACTTTTCCTTTCCGCTACGTTCACCGATCCAGATTACGTCATAATCTTAGACCAAGAGTGAGAATTGTCAAAAACAATATTATCCAAAATATATCCAGATACATTGTCAAAAGTCACCGTGACCCAACTACAATTTCCTGCCACCTACAAAGTACTCTAAACCTACTCTTCATAGCATAACTAACACGGCTATCCTGATTTTAAGCACTTAATAAAACAGAAATATGTTTAACTCCTTCAAAATATGTTATTTAATACTAGCTGTGACTTGCAACGACACTCGTGCTTAAAATAATGAATCAATTTCTGAAAAGTAGATTTTTTTAACAAATAAAGACTAAATGTCTCAAGATGGACTAAAAAATAAGTACGTATGTATATATTTATTCTTGCATTTTAAATTAAGAAGTATTGGTTTCATTCATATGAAAAAAAATTGTAGAAATTTATATTATTACTTCTTCTTAGTCCTAAAACTAACTTCTTTGCAAATATACGCGATGTAAGACACGCAACAATTTCATTTATATTATATATGCTGTAAATGTAACCTAAAAAGTATCAAAACAGTCTTATCTATATATAGCAAAAAAATTCGCACTAGAACTTATTTTGTAGTACTTCTACAAATAAATGGATTTTCTTCTTAAATCCGCGTAATTTAGTACAATATTTATAGTTATAGGACTCGTAAGTTTCGTTCTCCGGTCTAGGATTACTGTTTCGGCTGGTCATTCACTAACTCCAAAGCGACGTGGGTGAGAACTAGAATTCACTACCAACCTTATTAATGTTTGCTAATTACGTAACAGGTGATAAGTATCACGGTAGTTATATTCATTTTACGTTTAATTCATGCTGTAACTTTGTTTAGCAAGAGGTGAATAGGGTCATTATTGTGAATAATGAAGTTTTGCAAATTGCATAATGTTCAATTACAAACTAATATCTGTTGTTGCTATACTTACCCAGAATATATTATATTATTATACTTCGTTTATTTACAAGCAAAATCGTCATATCTTCATCACTTCGAACTCAGCTTACGATATTTTTTAAAGTAATCTCTCTATTATGATAAAATATTTTTTATTATTAAAATGAATTTACTACACATTAATTCACATATACATATATAGGCTTAGATGTAGGTAGTACCGAATTAGAAAATTGAAAAAGAACCCTCCAAATACGTTCAGACTAACGCACTGGGTGTTCCATGCTTGGAAAAAAACACGTTTCTCGTTTGCGCCTCCCTTAACTACCTACTCTTTTATTTTTAGGGTATCCTCTTCAAGTCTACAAGAACGTTTTACATATAAATTGTGTCGAAATTGTTGTTCACGTTTTCACGTCATTAATATGTAAAGATATAGATATCTTCATAGTAATTTGATCAATGTTCAAAAACATGAATCATATCTAACCAAACTGATATGTGTTTCATGACTTCACCTATGACACAATGTACAACACAAAAGTGCTTTACTTGCATACGTGCTTGCAAAGCACAAACGGATAAAATGTAAATTTCATTTCACAATAGTGAAATTTAATTTAATTTATACGCAAAATGTGTAACTACGTATATGTTAAAAGATGTCTACATTTTCTAAATTAGACGTAGAGATTGTCAATTTTGCTGAATAGTTAAGTAAAATCCATTACGCCTAGATGATTGTGCCGTTTGTTATCGGTCTTGAATAGCAATATTTCCTTAATTTCCGTGGACGTTGTAAAAGGCGACTTAAGGACAAAATCCAGCAGATAGACAGCAACCTCTTGCTGTGTGTTTTGTAAAATCCAAATCCACTAAGGTCAACAAAACACATGCACGGTGGCTATTGGAAAACCCCCATTTAAGGAAAATTGTCAACAAGCTGATGAAAGGATGGATGCATGGATGGATGGATACTGAAGATATCAGTAGTATGAAGTACCCTTACCTTTTTTGCATAAATCCGCTATAATATTAGTCTAAAGGTGCTCATGCCTAAATTTTGTCACTTTGAAAGTAGTGTTAAACAGGTTGAGCACAGGTCTCTCAGCATGAAAATTGTTGATGAACTCTACGTCAATACCATTGAAATTTAGAAATAATCTGCCTACCGTTTACTAAAAATTACTTAGTTAAAAATTCGACTTTCTTCTTGTTCTAAATATATTTTAAATACGTTTTTTTGTTCACACTTTTGATTACTGGAGCAACTCGCATTTATTGCTAATATTTACTTACATAAGTAATCATTTTAATTTATTTTGTGAAAGTTCAACTTTGCGCGCAGAGCTACGTAGATTAATAGTAAACAATTAAAAAAAATCTCCATACCTGAACACCATTCATGGCGCCTTCCATAAGCGTCCACCTTCCGTAAGTCGTCATGTTGATTGCACCACGTTAAAAATTAACCAAATGAATGTCTAATGAATGTTACGTGACATAAGGTTGCGATTTTAAATACGAATTTGTAAATATTAATTTAGTTGCAAAGTCAAGCCACCACGGATGCAAGTTCACAACTGCTGTGCTATGTGACACTGGTGACGACAACTATTTAGTGCTTTATTAGCACAAACTGCAAATCGTTCGCCCGCCGACCGGCCCGTAGGCACTTGTTCACGCAGATTGAAATTGATTGCCCGCTAAGAGTCGCATTCATTGACATGATTGAGGAGAATGGATGAAATGGACCTTGCGAGGTTGTTTGCTATCATTATCAATATAACAGTTACATGTAACGTGCCACAGTACACCACGGAAGCTTGTTGGCTACCGTGGGATACGTAATTCGTGTTGTTTGCGTTTTAATTTAGTATGATTGACTCTAATAAATGTATGCTAGTGACTTGGTAACATGTTATCAACGTTATTCACGTGCAGGATTTATTGAACTCTTTTGCCATGGATAAGTATAAGGCATAAATCAAAAGTAATTAAAATACTTGAATTCATGCTGAAGCGTACTTTTAGAACAATTATAATACCTGCTATTTTAGGGATTCGTATTAAAGACCTTTACTAATCCTGCGTTATTTATCATTACTATCTTTAAAATTTACACAAAACACTTTTTAACGAATAAAAAATATCTGTAGAATTTCCATTAGAAAATGTTATTAAGAACATTTTTACTTTTGCTCTATCGTAAAAATAAACTATATAACGTACCTACTGTAAATATCGTGTTTGACAAGATAATACAGAGAACTTTAGTAATGTTACAATTAATAAAAAAGTGTGTCAAGTGTGAGCCTGACTACGATATCCGACTTGAATAAAATAAATAATAATTATATTGTTTTAGTAAATGCATGCAATGCAAAAAATATCGATACCTACTGTGTTGATATGGAACTTTTTCTGTACGAGTCCGCTTTTCACCTAAACATTAAGTAAGTTTTAACAAAAACGGGAATTCACGATATGCGGTTTTAGAACTTTTTGTCGAATTTCGCCGTGACCACGATCCTTGCAACTGGGTCGAAATATCGGCATAGAATTCAAAAACCGTATTATTTCAGTACTTTTAAATATAGTTTGTTTTTAAATATTAGTCTAAAATATTATTATTTATTTAAATTCATATTAATTATTATTAATGTCTGTACTGTATTGAATATATAACAAAAAATTAAAATCGTTTTTGATTTATATGAAAAAGATCTATATGAAAAAGAAAAAATAGTGCATGAATAAAGGTTTCTCTATGAAAACGAAAAATCACGTGCAGAGGACAGAAAAATCGTTAAAAATAAACACATAAATATGGCCATAAAAGTGTATTTTAATGACACTGGTACTACAACATTATACTTATTAAAAGAGAGATCTGCCTGTAACTTATCGATTGCTGCGACGTTTCATTCTCAAATCTCGTTCAATTTCGTACTGACGTAAATCTGCTCTTTCCAAAAAATCTTGGCGCTCCAAATACCTGAAAAAAAATGTATTGACACTCTTCAAAGTACTTAATATGTACTTAAATATAGAATTAAATGTCGATAGAATAGTTCACCTCGAAAAAAATGCGTCACCAATTCCATCACACCACTCAATTCCTACATAATTAACTTGCTTACTCGTATCTTCAGATCGAATCGGCTTCAGATGGAAACCGTGCTCTATAAAAAGTTGCTTACAGATGTCCATAGGCTGCAGGCACCACTTACCATCCGGTGAACTGCACGTTCGTTTGCTCCTTCAATCGGCTTTATAAAAAAAGGTTCGAAATGTGGGTGAGAAGGGTAATGTCCACAATTTTTAAAGCCTGCCTGTCTGTATTTAATCAATGTGGTATATTGAAATTCTCATTTTCAGGTACAAACTTGTGAGTTTATAATGATTCTGGTGATAAAATGAACCATGTTACTGAGAATTGAGAACTTACCCATCTTTTCCTTTATTGTGACTGTGAATTTCATCTTCAATACCCTCTTCCTTTTTGTACGTCATCCAATCAAGTTTAGATTTCTCCAATGTGGACAACTTGTTCTTTTTATTCAGCTGTTCTAAGACATTTGACAGGCCAGCACCACGATTTCGCGATGGTCCTGCATCCTTGGTAGCTGGAAGTGAGATAACATATATTAAAATCATTATTGGAAATTATAAAATAACTAGCAGTGCCTAGCGGTTTCACCCGCTACTACATAAAAACAAACATAGCATGTTATATAGCCTATAGCCTTTCTAAATAAATGGACTATTTAATACAAAAAGAATTTTTAAATTCGAACCAGTAGTTCCTGAGATTAGCTCGTTCAACCAAACTACTGCTTTGCTTTATAATATTAGTATAGATATAAATTCGTTGTAAGCAGTGATAGCCTAATGGCTGGAAGTCAGTCCCTCAATCGAGAGTCCGAGAGAGTCTCTGAGAGTTCGAGAGAGCCTCTGAGAGTCCGAGGGAGGTCTGAGAGTCCGAGAGAGTCTCTGAGAGTCCGAGAAAGGTCTGAGAGTTCTTTAAAAAATCTCAAACGTGTGTGAAATCTTTCAATTCCCTGTACTTTTAGGATACAGAACCTTAAAAATAATAGATGAGTTTGTCTATTTCGTGTGCCCCTGCCGGAAATCGTACCCGGAACCGTGTTATCAATGCCATTGAACTTTGCGTCAATACATCAATTGCATTTTAGGGTTCCGTACTCAACGGGTAAAAACGGAACCCTACAACTAAGACTGTCCGTCTGTTTGTCACCAGGCTGTATCTCATGAACCGTGATAGCTAGACAGTTGAAATCACAGATTATGTATTTCTGTTGTCGCTATAAGAACAAATACTAAAAAATATAAAATATTTAAGTGGGTTTCCAAACAACAAACGATTTTTTTGGATATTAATAACGACAATTTAGAAATTGACCCTTCAAATTTTCACAGGATATGCGTTATCTAATATATAAAATTCTCGTGTCACAGTTTTCGTTGCCATACTCCTCCGAAACGGCTTGACCGATTTTGATG
>DWLI01001528.1:0-15264 GCA_018249915.1 Cecropterus dorantes dorantes | reverse complement strand
ATGATTTTTTAAGGTAAGGGATTTGGGTTGGATGGATTGTCGTTTGTAATTTCGGAATTAAGATTTTTCGTCATTATAGTATTGTTTATGAATGAGGAATATGATCATTACGTCGCTTATATAACAATAACGCGCAAGTGATATTTTGGTAACTTTTGCGTGAATTTTGTATGAAATTCTTCAGACAAAATATACAGTTTTTGTCTCTCCTAAAAGGTTACGAAATATCACTTGCGCGGTATCGTAACTGTATATTTTGTATGAAATTCTTCAGACAAAATATACAGTTTTTGTCTCTCCTCAAAAGTTATCAAATATCACTTACGCGGTATTGTTATATAAGCGACGATTAATACTTTTTTTTTAATTTACTCAACATATAAATGAACAGAAAATCCCGTGTGAACTTACGGAAGTAAGATACTTTCTGTGTATGTTAAATATAACAAGTCTATGCTTCGTGTACGGACCAAAAATCGACCATAATAACGATTTTTCCATTTATTTATTACTACTTCAGAGATCCAAACGTATTTAATAGCTGCGATACAAAAAACAGTAGTCGAACATAGGAGATTTTTTTTTGTTTTGGTCTATTTATTTAATGGTAGTTTTTTTCGCGTTCGATTTTAAAGAGAGCAAGCGACAAATAGATTATGTATTATAATAATACGCGCGACCTCATGCTATTTATTTTATATCAACGGAGTAGCAAACGAGCATGCAGGATAGTAGCCAGTACCGCACATGAAAACCTGCGATCAGTGTCAGATAAGTTTAGAAACCGTCGTAAGGTCGACCACAGATGTGTTGCAACCTCTGAGGAGTTGAGGATTAAGTGGAAACGCTTCGAATATGTACATCTAAAAATGACATGCTAAAAATGCGCCCGTTTTCCCAAACTCTCCAATATAATTATAAAATCAACCATAGTAAATTACGTTCGTTTATAATTTAATTATTCTTCGTATTGTTTAATACTTATTAATAACTACCTGAAAATCTTAGTTATCTTTAGTCTTAAAATTAAGTGGTTATGACAGCAAATTATATTAAAAATGTGGGTAGATAAATTTACGTGCGAATCCGCGTTATTGCAAAGCCGATAAAATTGACATTGAAAATTTATTTATTGATTGTTTTTAATATAGATTTTATTTTATGGTTTTATAATTTAAATTAATATTTATCTAGTGATTAAGTTTGTGTGGTATGCAAAATGCCTAAAAACGTGAGTATTGTGTTTTTACAGAATTCACTTGTGTTTTAACCTACTCTCAGCTCGTTTTCAAACTTTAATTCGTAGTTAATTATGTTGTGATTAAAAAGACATTTTAGATCTATTATTATTTGGTTGCAGAAAACTTTTATTACTTGTAAGTTGGTAGGGTGAGCATTTAACCGGAGAAGTACAACTTTACGCGTATTTCTAGCGTGAAGCAGTTTTTGAGTTTCCGTTTACCTCCATAGGAAGCAACCATCTTAGCACTCGGTGGTTGCTCGATTGGTACTTTAATATTATATTTAAAAAATACAGACGATATGAGAACATCCTCCTTTTTGGAAGTCGGTTAAAGAGTACTTATACTCGAGTCAAATTATATACGTAATGATTACATGGGAATAAGTAGTTCCGATGATTTACTATTATCATTTTTGCTGTATATTGAAGTTATTAGAAGATGAAGGTGGCTCGCGGTTTAAGATGGTAGAACTTAACCGTTTCGATTGCAAAAGTACCACCACCAGCCCCATTTTTGCTTTATAATAGCAGCATGCGATTCCACATAATTTTATTAAGAAGTAAAGAAGAAGAAGTAAAGTAGCATACTTGCTCTCTAACTTAGCATTAACACTAAAATATAATGTAATTAGTCTGGGAGCAGCACATTAAACTATATGGATTGTATACTGCATTTAATTGTTATTTTTTTTCTACTTTTATTATATACTATATGTCTTGTTTTTTTTAATACGTATTTATTCTGAATGGCCATTAGTTATACCATGACCCATTTCTCGGTTATCAATTAATTACCCTACACCCGGTATATTTTTTATATTTAAGTATATATTATTTCACAGGTGTCAATAGAGAAGAAATCGCCCAACATAAAGAAGTCGAAAGTAAAATCTGAGGATGGCGAACACAGGCTGGACAGCAACATCAAACAGTACCTGGTGCCGGCCAGCTACCCCAACCAGGTGGTGTACGTGAAGAAGCATGTGCGGGAGAACGAGCTGTCCAAGCTGAATGGGCTTAAGGAAGAGCTGCATAATATCAGGGTAAGTAAATACTTACAGCACTGATAGCCGAATGGTTGAAACTCTCGATCCGATCGATAGTCCGAGGTTTTGATTTTTACCGATGATTTTTCTAAAATTATGTGCGTATTAGAAGTTTATTATCACTGCTTTACGGTGAAGGAAAACATCGTGAGGAAACCTACACATCCGAGAATTCTTTAAAAAAAAGTTCTTAAAGGTGTGTGAAGTTGGCCAGCACGGTAGACTATGGCCTAAAACTCTCTCAATCTGAGAGAAGACCCGTGCCAGCAGTGGCAAAATATTGGGTTGACGGTACGGTACGGGATATTAAAAAAATTTGAAACTTGTAGACACAAATTCTACGACATACAAGAAAATATATTGAATCGCAAAAATAAGAGAAGCATCTACTTTGGCTTTGAACAAAGTATTAATAAGGATATATCACCCCTATTTAACACATGAGGCGATGAACATTTTAACAACTAAATTCGTTTTCAACACCCTTTTGGGGTAAACTGAGATTTACGACTGGGTTCTGTTTCATTAATGAGCTCGAGTTGAACTCTTCGTAATTAATTAATTTATTGGGTTCCTGGTGTTAATTAAAGTCGTCCCTATTGAGATTGAACCGTTCAAGTTTGTTTGGGCACTTTTTAGATGAATATTTTAATCAAGCAGTTACTAAGGGAACATCGATTTATGGGGGTGGAGGGGATACTATCGCTTGAGCATTAGTTACATACGCACACGCTTTTGACGCTCATAGCCCCGCACTAGGATTTTCTCCTGTGTCGCGGTTGCCATGAACACACAAACACGAATACACAAACACCCAAACCCAGAACAGAAATCTAAATTCATCATTCAGATGTCTGTCTGGCCGGGAACCGAACCCGGAACCCATTGCGCGTCAGATCAGTACGATGACCGCTCCGCCACGCGGGTCGTCTAAAGTCGTCGCGGGTTTGTTGCTAAAGCTAACCTGTCGCGTAAGCCAATGTTTGATTTTATTTGATATTTTCTGGTAACAGTCGATTCTCTATGTATATGTTAAAGTTACTTAATAGTCTCTGAGCAGTTTCACAGGATTTTGAGAGGATTTTTGGTAGTCGCATTATAACTAGTTATGGTGAAAGCTACCAGCGCGAGCACCCAAGCGATAGCAGCCAATGGGCGGTCAGCCTAAATAGAATTGCAAGCTTAAATAATAAACGAAGAAAAGGCGGACGAGATCCGAATTACAATTTGTAATGATTTATTAACGTTATAATTTTCCGTTAACATAGTTCAATACCTACATATACGTCCGAGAGTTTTTAAAAGAAAAATTCTCAAAGATATGAATTCTACCGATTCGCACTAGGTCAGCGCGGTCCACCGCGCTACGGCCTAAAATTTTCTCAACCTGAGAGAGGAACGGTGCCCAGCAGTGGGACAATAATGGGTTGATTACGATGGTTTAATAAAGAAACAATATCTCTTAATAGTTTTTTTTTTATACAAATAAGGTAAAGGTACGTTTAGGTAAGGCAAAGTTTAACTAAATTATATCAGCCCTTAATAACAAAAAAAAAACATTTACTAAATTAATCATTCTTACAACAAAATCAGAAAGAAAAATATCAGAAATTTAACTCTTTCTTTTACGAAAAGCGCTTGTACTGTACACCTTCCAAAAAAAGATTATTAATGACATTTCGTGTATCATTAATTATTTTCAACGCTGACGAAGGACGGTCTACAGAAACGAAACAAAGGCGTAACCCCTGACCACTTGCTAATGGATCGTTTTTGCTGACCGTCCTGACTTGCACATTGCTTACACCTTGGCAACATAAAAGCTTATCTTTAAACGCCTGAAAAGCTTTTTCTTTGGATGAAAAACGCTATTAAATAGGATTATTGGATTATTAGATGTAATTGTGAAATGTGATTACATTTCAAACTTTAGAAATCAGGTATATCTGAAATTATTATTGACACTCTAAATGTAACAAATATGAAAGTTCTGGGTGTCAGTTTATTGCATATTTGCAAAAAAAAAGATAGTCTGGAGAACGGTTATTAAGAAAAAATGGACATTTCTATAAATTTAGAATTTTTGTATGTCTGTATGCTTCAAATCGATTCAAATGAAAAGTAATGATTAATAAAATTGAATTTATTATATTTTGATAATTAAAATAAATTTATAGGGTAACAATTAGTCTTTATTTCGACGAAAACTACAAACACTAATAAGTTATTAATTTAGTCTATAATAATTTATTAAGTTCAAGATTTATACCATAAAACAAAGCTATTTAAATTTTGAATAATAAATAATCAAAAAAATTTGAATTTTTAATGGTCTTACCTTATCTTCCGCCTCCTCCGCTCTGCCCTCTGCCTCCAGAACCCTCTGCTCGAGCTCCGAGAGCTGTAACAAGAGAAAAAAAAATTAATACTTATACTTATTGAATAGTCAAAGAATATAAAAATGTACATACGATTGGATATTAACTGCAATAAAACACTTTTTTTAATTGAGAGAAGTATACGGAAGTAAAAAAAAATGTTACAATAATTTCTTATACCAACCAAAATAAATTTATTCAATAATGAAGTTTATTGTTTTTCAATGTTTTACGTACAGATAAATATAATATTAAGGTAGTTTTCAGGTTCGTTAAGTCGGTATGTTTGGAATAATATATTATAAGACAATTAATTTAAAACGTTGTTAAGTGAGATTATGTGAATGCAATATCTACTTATTATTAATCACAATAGTATAATTAAAATGTAACTAAAAGTAGAATGCTGTGTAAGTATGACTCCAGAAGAGAATCTAGACAAAGAAATCCTCTCATGTAACAAATCTACGATCACGTCCCCGACGCCATCTGTCGGAAAACGTCGCGTAACTCACGTAACTTCTTGAAATTGGAAACGTTCCGCAAAGCGTCTAGTTTCCCACCTCAGTACGTAACTTCGCACCCACCCGGTAGATGGCGTTGTGTCCAGTCTCGTAGATTATTGAACCACGTGGTTCCGCGTTATACAATCGGGTGTACATCTATCAGGGAGGTTGTAGAAAACGTATATTATTGTTATGTTATGTAAGAGTATTCCTGCGGTTTCTGAGGCGGGTGGGGCGCGGGGATGGGGTGAAAGCTCTTGAAAGGGTGGATGCTACTTGCAAATGTAGCAGTGATATACCAGTGCGTATGTAAAGGCAGGAATTAGATTGTATTTGAGAGGTTTATTTCATCGGGCGAGGATTTTGTACGCGGTCGTGTAGATCTGATGTAACATGTGTTTTCTTACTCAAATGGCATATAAATTTACGTTTTTATTATTTTTAAATTGAAGTAGCAGACGAACATGCCTTTCACCTGATAACCTAAGTGTTCACTGACCAACATGAACATCTGCGACCGAATCCAAATAGAACAGTGGTTCTACAGGTGCAGTCCTTCTCCTGAGGATTAAGATGCTCTCTACTTATGGAGCCACACCCTCGGCAGCCACACCCTTCCAACCTTTCAGCATTGCCCTAACATTAAATTACAAAATAAAATGTAAAGATAATGCTGAAAGGTGGTAGAAACACACACAATAATAAATAAATAAAATAAACACACAATAGAGTCACACCTATTTCTAGCATGAATCAGTTCATACATTTAATTGTGCTGTAGGAGTTTAGTAATTATATAATGTTCTTGAAAACACTCCAACACTAGTTAACATAATCTTATGATAGAAGCCTTTTTATAATATTGATAAAGCAAACGAACATACAATCAACCTGATGGTAAGTGGCCACTGCCGACCATGGTCATCGACTACAGATAAGATCGGAGTCTTACCTAAGGTTACCTAAGCCACAAATGCGTTGTTACTCCTTACGACTAAGCTAAACGCCCCGGATATGTATGGCTCCCTTACCACACACTTCGGACTTAAACATGGTAGCGTTAAACGCTGCTGTTATTCGGCAGAAATAGGTGTGACGGTGGTGCCTCTGAAGTCGAACCACAAACCGGTTCAACCACCATCAGTACCATGTCTAAAATATATAAAATATTGGTAACTTTTATCTTGTACTTAAAGCGAAATCTGACTTGACAATTTATGCCGATGAGGAAAGAACCAAATAGAGTTCCAATAGGTAATCATTCTTCAGTCGGATAACTGTCAATCCGTTGCGGTAAATGGAGGCATTGGACTGCACGCCAATTTGTCCGGTTTGGGCAATATTTGCCTCAGGCAAGTGTTACATAAGATTATCCATACATAAAAAATAAATATGAAAGTTCTGTGTGATTGTACAATGTATATATTTGCAAAAAAAGCTTTGGTGAACTGAGAAAATAAGTATGGCAAAACTTTTATATTTTTTTTAGTTTTTTTGGCATTAAAATTGCGTCAAAACATAATTTACTAAAGTTAATTGAAAGTACCGAAAAAAAAATTAATATATCTTGAGGTAATATTTAGAAATCTTGAAAAAATATCTAATTGAAAACCACGTATTCGTCTCTACTACTCGTCACTCTCGTCACTTAACTAAATAATATGACGGAATTTATGTTATTTTTTGTAAATGCATGTTAAACCACATGGCGCGTCAAGTATATAATATTAATGAGACCAATAATAGGCGTAGCCTAACAAAATATTTTTCACAGAAGATCATTTTAACCGACATTGTATCAAAAAGTGTTTACAATCGAACCGTATAAGCAAACAACAGACAAATGTTTGTTTCTTTTAGCTCGATTCAAAACGGAATCCGTCCTGACAGTGATGGTTTCCTGAATTATTCGATTTATTGCATATTTCGCATACGATGTAAATACGCCCCCGACATCCGCGCGCTCGGAATATGAATGCAGTTTTGTGCATATTTCTATATCCTTATCGAAGTGTGCACAAACTGGCTTCTATTCGTATAAATTGCTAACAGTGTACAGATATTTATTAACTTTGTTACGTTATTTCTTTGTGCGTTACGATGTATATTGGACGTTTAGGATGAACTAATACCAAATGGTTTGGATGTTAAGTTTGTGATAGATAGAAATAGATATATAGATAGACTTTATGCACGTAAATACAGTTACCAAGTAGGTAAATGTTGGTAGGTTGTATGTACTATGTAGGTGCGTGGGTACATTGCATAAAATATGCTTGGTATAATTTAAGATCAGTATCATAACTTTAGTTCGCTGGGTTTAATCCGTATAAGAATCTGAATCCTTGTGTATTATTAGAAATAGATACGAAAATAAATGAACACTTTCGTCTTCTGCGCAATCCCTTGATGATCGGTCATCTAGGTGCACTTAGTGCTTCACTAGCATTCCTAAAAGGTCCCGAAATCACCACATAAACACACAATTTACTACTTACTAATATCCGTGCATGTTGATACTTTTGTTATGACTTTGTATTTTGTAACCTCGAAACGTAAAAATTTTAAAAAAGTGTATTTATATCAATTTAATATTTCTAAAATACGAAACATAAATTATGCCATAGTTAAGTTTCTATATGCTTATAGTGTGCATTAAAGAGTATTCTATTCTATGACTTGATCAATATGACATAGTAATCTGCTATATATATCGTTCTAAGTTCGAATCGTGGACGTATAAGCTCGAAAAAATAATGTACATTACGCTTTTTTATTCTAAGACGACAAACAAACCTAATATTGTTCTATTATTGGGTAAAGAGTGGAACAATAATAGGTTCATGATTATGAGGTATTGGTCTGTTCGTAAAAGGTAGTGCGCATCTACGAAGCTTACGTGAAAAGGTTACAAGTGCGGAATAAAACAAGCAACTTATTTCAGGAAGAGGCATGATCCTGATTATCCCCTATCCGGATAGCCAGCGTTACATCTATTTCGCCAACAGCTCTCCAGACATTCTTACCCGTATCCCAAATAAACATACGTCAATAGGACACACAACCCAGAATCTAGTAGATAAGACGTCTTACTTGATTATTTCTAGTAGTGCCACTTATATCATTCAAGGTTAATTTATGCTTACAGACGACGTTTTTGACGACTGGGTTTTAGGTTCCGGGTCCGATTTCCGGCCAGACAGACATCTGAATGATGAATTTAGATTTCTGTTCTGGGTCTGGCTGTTTGTGTTTTCGTATTTGTGTGTCCATGGCACCCGCGACACAGGAGAATATTCTAGTGCGGGGCTATGAGTGTAGAATGCGTGTTTTTTTTAAGTCATGAAGTGTATCAGACGCATGTCGTGACACACAAAATCGGATTTCGTCAAACTCATCTCTTGATGACTTTGATGAGCTTCTGTAAGCTCATCAAGAGGTGAGTTTCTACGTTAAATACATAAGTGGCCAAAAGAGAAAGTAAATGCCATGATCCATACGTGTCATAGACATCATATTCACTCAGGTACATCGCATATATGTGATAAAAAATATGGGACAGTAATAAAAAATGTGTAAAATATTTTAACCGTTTCCAACACTATTCTCATCTTTTATATTATTTTTTGTGGCAGCCAGTAAGCTGTCTAATCTGTGACGGATGAACCAATTTTGATATAGAGATCACGCAAACATTAAAGACACGATTTATGTGGTCTAGTTTATACTTTAAGATTATTTTTTATTATGATTATTAAGCGTTAAAAAGTAAGAAATTTGACACACTTATCTACGAATATTATTACACTTTAAGAAGCACAAATTCCTAAATGCACAAAACACTTCTACTAGACATGACTCCTATAGCAACGTCCTATAAAATGGGACGAAATTTCCTCGCAAGCTCATAAACAGCCCCATACAAGATCTATTACGGAACAAACGTCAATAAAATTGACGTGTCCCGACACTAGTTGTCAGTGACCCAGATGTGTCATATTATTGAGCTATAAATATATTTGGCCCATCTCGGATGGACCCCTCACTTTACGGATGACACGTGACGTAATGGAAGCGAATGATAAGCGATTCCATAGTTTGGTTCGCTTTTTGTGTTCACCACACAAAGCGAACCAAACTATAGAATCGCTAACATGTCTTATACTAATTGGCTGTTGCCGTTTTTTATTATCTGTAACTAATGGTATGTAAAAGAAGTTTTATGTAAAGTTTTTTTATCAGATTAAAATAGCGTAGCATGCAGTCCACCTGATGGTAAGTGGTTACTGCTGCCCATAGGAATCAGTATGCAACTTCATATAAGATATATAAGCAAGCCCTATCTACAGTCGATTACAGATACGTTGCTACACTCGAGCAACAACTCTCGACCTCATATACTCGTATAAGTGGGCCGGCAACCACACCCTTTTACCGAAACGCAAGAACTGTCTAACTACACCTACTACCACCTGACAAAAGGAAATGATAAACAGGTATTGCCCTTAAGGGTTTTGCCACAATATTTATCATTGGCGATCACTTATCATTAAATCAGCTGCGTCCTGCGTAGCGAATCAGTTTTTGAAAGTATACCTAACTTATCTGTCCTTAAGGAATTTTTCCTTTTTATAAAAGCATCTTGCCAAATAAAAGTTGGTGACGCACTACGGTTAATACTTTGAGATTCTAATATCTACTATTGTCGCTATATCTGTTTGTATGTTTGTATGTACCAAACCAATCGATTGGTGTATATATATAGGATCGATATAGACAAACGTGCTAACTACGTCTTCAGCAAAGCAAAATTGATCTATTAATTCATTGATTTGAATATAATTGGTTATCAAATCAGAATCAATTTTTATTCTAAAATACCAATATAAGTTACCACATTATAATATTACATTTTTTTCAATATATTTTTTTATATTTTTTTCTTATTTATTTCTTCACACTAATATCTAATTGGAAAAAATAGGGTTATGATATCTCAAATCTATACTTATATTATAAAGCAGTAGAGTTTGTTTGCTTGAACGGTTCGAATGAAAAAAATATTTTTGTATTGAATAGTCCATTTATTGAGGAAGGCTATAGGCTATATAACATCACGCTATGTTTGTTTGTTTTTTCTGCTTATTTAATAACGGATGAAAAAGCATAGCACATCTAGTTTGAAGATAAAATTATTATATAACTACTCAAATAAAAACAATACTTCGTTTTAGAATTAATAGTATTAACTACAAAAACATCGTTTCACGCCGCCAATGAAACCTGTCCCACGCCCAATTCGCACAAAACTGTCGTACGCAAGGGTTTAGGGCCATGTTCATTGGTTAGGGCTTTGCCATTAAGACAATTTAGTACACATGTGTGACCCGGGTTTGCGCGTCTCGTAAACACGTGTTCACAACTACAGGGATATGGTCGATTGGCTTCAGAGGATAACGCGTCTAAGTTGCCATTCAGTAACTATATAGTTAAACTGATTTAGTTTTATGTAGTATATCTTGTATTTTTAAGTTTCAAAGCGTTACTACAACTAACATTATGAAAAAAACATTAAAACAAAAAACCCGATTGCTGAAAACAATGATTTGCTCATAATGATATATATTTAATTGAACGCTTATATGATTTTTGTCAAATAGTCAAATAAAGGATTATAATATAAATTATTTTGGATTGCTGTATTTATGCACGAAAAATATTATTTTTCTGACGCGGTTGGGTAAAAAAGCTCTAGAAGATGCACAATTTAAAATTTATATAATATAATAAATTAATATAATTTAAAATTGATATATTTTTTATAATATTGCAGTAGCAAACCAGTATGCTGCCCACCTGATGGTAAGTGGCTCCTGCCGCCCATGGACATTTGTAACCCCAGATAAGATCAGACTTACCTGAGATTAGCCACAGCTGCGTTGCTAATCTTGTGGACTAAGTTGGAACGCCTGGGATAAGTATATTCTTTACCATATTCTTTAGATCAAAACACATCAGCACTTAACACTTCTGTTATTGGGAAGAAACGTTTAGCGGTGGTGCTTTCAGAGACGAACCATAAAGAGTTCTACCTTCATATTTTCTTTTATAATAGGAGTATGGTAGAAATTACGTAATTAAATAATAATAATAATATACCTTATAATAATGTACACCAGTGATGACAAAATGAAAAGCATTTCATTGTACAAAAGTATGTACAAAATTTTCAAATAAATTTGATTTATTTTTGATTAGTACTGAAAATGTTTTAAGAGCTTTCAAAATTGATGTTTTTTACAATTTACACTTACACCGATACGAATAATCCTCAACAAATCAATAAATATGAAATTGGCAATAAATTCCACATGCCAAAACTTATCCAATAACCCGATAGAACCGAAAAGCGTTTTGAAATCGCAAACGTAAGCAAACAAAGGTGCCTCGCAGTTGAGCCTTCCGCATTGAATTATTCGATTTATCGCGAGTTCTCTTTGATGCGCCCTGCAAGCCATTCAGATTCGAAAATCATGCGTTTTGCACCTTTTCTGTTATTGACTTCTTTGTGTTTGCAATCGGATGTGTTCTTCAGAAAATAGCAGGAAATTTCGCACGGATAAATGAAACTCACGTGACTGTTTTCGCTTTTAAAATGTTCATTATTGTTCATGAAATGAAATAATTAAATGTCTTTATTTTTGTGTAGGCCTACGGAGCATTTACTAATTTTATTATTTTTATCAAGCGAATTTATCTATAGAATCTTTGTCATTTGAATATCGTGACAAAAATGCGTTACGAAAGGTATTGTGTCGATAACACTTTCGTAACGCATTTTCGCTATAACACAATCTCTTTCTAAAACACGCTAACGATTTTTCTACGTAGCTTGTTTGAGAGCTCACGTTTGGAATACATGAAATTCAATGTCCAAATATGGGGTGTAGTGATTACTTAATCCATTTAACTAATTAAATTTTACTTTTGCCGTGTATGACATGAATTGCAATTAAACACACTTTTATTTTCTTACACTGCTATTAATTGGAACTAATTTATTTCATGTTCTCTTTCATTTTCTTCGTCTGGTGGTCGAAATTAGACCATGTGGGACAGTTGTGGGAAAGCCAATTACAATATTTTCAAAAAATAAATGATATGACTATGTACCTCCAAAACCTAATGCCATACCGTACCATACGAATAAAGTTACGAATATTTTTGATGTTATATAAAAATTGTTTCAAAAAAAATGCGCTTTAGCGTTTACTTTTCGGCAATATCCACTTATAACTAGAAAGCTTAAGTACCGAACGTAAAAATACATTTTGCGAGCGCGGCGAAGTAGGTAAAGCCAAAATCCGTTTCAATTTTCTGCATCGCGTCCGGGGCCAAAGATTGGTACTGTGATTCGTCGAATTTTCCACCGGACTTGCCTTCGCCGGCCCTTTCGCACGGAACTAACGAAAGACCCTTAGTGGAGCAGAACTAAACGGTTGTAAGTTTTGAAAACACGTCCCTTTGGTTTGCGAATCCTTCATTACAGTTAGCGTGCTCAGTGAAAATCGTTCGGACGGACTTAACGTGGATTTAGTATGGATATTTCAGAGACCTTGTCTCCGTTAGACAGATTTGGAAGTGTATGCTTTAGTACTGTAAATACATATATACCGGCAGTAAAGAAATAAAATACCGTGAGCACCCGCCACATATTATACTAGATCAAATCCGCAAATATATAAGACGACCCGGTGGCGGAGGGATCACCATACTGGTCTGACGCGTAGTGGGTTCCGGGTTCGATCCCCGGTCAGACAGACATCTGAATGATGAACTTAGAATTCTGTTCTGGGTCTGTTTGTGTTTGTGATTCGTCTTTGTGTGTCCATGGCATCCGCGACACAGGAGAAAATCCTAGTGCGTGTATGAGTGTCGAACGCTTTCGACGTTCACGTTCGTTTCGACACTTTTTTTTTAAATAAGACGAACACAAGACGACGAACGAACACAAACCTAATAACATAGTATATTACGTGTCGCGTGCAGATCCAATTACTAAGAGAATCTTGCTACTAAAAAACAATATTAACTATTCTATTTTTCTACACTAAATAAGTCTTACATAAGAAAAATACAATCTGGGCATCATAAACCTATAACGTATTCAAGGGCCATTTTAATCCAGTTGTAAGAAAATATTCAAATAGACTTTCCGTTAGATAATAGATGATGACGTCAGTTTTATAAATAGGTACGACGTCTTAAGATTGCGACCCTACATAACTGAATAATAAGGTTATTTGCAATGATGAGCTGCGTTTCGCGATAACTACTACGGTTTGACACGCATGGGGTTTCCGGTTCGATTCCTGCTCAAATATCTGCTTTATTTATATAATGAAAATTGTTTCGACCGAGGAGATATCCCTCTACACCTATTCCTAACAACTGCTTCTCACTTCTTGCGTTTTAGTGGTAGATGTGGATACCGGTTGACTAATGAATAAGGCCTTAGTACCGCAGATAGTTAGTAGGAGTTAGTGCACTAAGTTGGAATTCCTAAATTAGTACGTCTGACTCACCACAGCCATAAGATCATAATAGCGCTTAACGCTGAATTATTTGCAGGAATATTCGTAGATATGGTACTTCCGGAGTCGAACCAGAAAGTGTTCTAGCACGTCTGGTAGTAGTCTAATCCTATCGTGTTTATAATGTCGATTATAGATATCATGTTCGTTTCATACTTCTTTATCTTACTAATATTATAAGATGTATGTGTGATTATTATTCTTTTACGTACAAACTACAGTACCCTTTGTACAAGTTAATCATTTAATAATTTAAATTGTATTTATTTTTTAAGATGTCTTTAAATTAATATTGTGTATTTGATTTCTTGTTTTGCTCTGTCATCTATGTAAGTTATTGTCTGACCTGATGTCCGTTTTAACTATGAATAAATAAATAAATGTTTCTTCAAAGCTATCCTTGATTACGTTTTTGCTCATACATTGCAACGTACACTTCACGTTTTTGTTTTCGTTTTCGACCATACCTTGAAATGTACTTTAAAATGATGTACGAAAACGTAAAAAAATATTGTTTTGAGGAAACAAGATAAACTCGTACTAAGGGTACTGTAGGTACTATATGGACTGCATCAGGTGGACTACAAGCTATTTAACGACTTCAATTCTATAAATAACATATTTGTGTTAATCTATTCTTATTTAATAAAGAAACATTCCAATTTCGATATTACGCAAGGGCTTTCGTGAGCTCTTTTTTACTGACTTCCCAAAGAAAAGAGGGTAATCTATTTGTCGTGTATGTTTTTTTTATTTAACTGCAATAGGAAGAATCATGCATTGTGCTAAAAGTAAAACGGTGACTGTCTTTTATGGACATCTGTAATCAACCCTCAGGATTGGAGTCTACCTATCAGAGGCGATCCCTAAAAACTCAGTTGGAACGCCACGATTGTCTGCGTTATCAAACACGTTAAACACAGCGAAAAAACAAAACTGCTATTATATATAAATATAACCACTTCAACTAACTTGTGACGACTTTTAATTTGTAATAAAATATCAGTAATAGTGGGTTTTTAGGCTTTTGGACCACGCAATGGAAGCGGTGGTTTCTCGGTAGTTTTAGTGAGCAAAAATCTCACAACTTAACTTTTAAGGGGAGGGCCTTAAAAAAAAAACAGGCATGTGATCTTTCCAGAGGTTTGCCAAGAGTGTGGAGCTAGCCTTATAATACAACTAGAACGGTATTATTGCGTAATCTCGAGGGAACCATTCGTTTGAGGTTAGTTTTTATGACGTGTACATAATCGTTTTATGCAGCATGGCAAAAAATTGTATCGCACAGTTATGTGTGAACAATACCCATATGATTGATGGTGAATAGTGATATAGTTGCTATACATTCAATATCTGAATGAGACTTAGACTAAAAACGTTAAATGTATGTATCCATTGTTAATTCTACATTCTACATTCTACGGAGTACAGGCCGCCCCCCGACCAGGTGGACTGATGACCTGAAGAAGACGGCGGGCTACCGCTGGATTCAGATGG
>DWLI01001527.1:0-15279 GCA_018249915.1 Cecropterus dorantes dorantes | reverse complement strand
TTTTTGTATAAAAATTTTATTAAAATTACTATTATATTAAAAGTACTATTATATTAAAAATGTATTTACCTTAAATTTAGGTAAATATTACAAATATTTACCTAAATTTAAGGTAAATACTTAAAGTAATTGTAACCTAAATCGAGGATGTTCAAGTATAATATAAATATATATGTATTTTTTTTATTTGAATAATTCGACATACACCCAATCAACACAATCATAAATTCATATTGCATGCATGCATTTACTGATTGACAATATAAAATTTTTGAGTAACTTTGATTTAATAATATTTTGTAATACTCAATCGCTTGAAATATAATTTATGATTTAACATTGAATAGGTATTTAAGTTAAACCTGTCAATACAATCTATGTTTTCATTTCGAATAGCGTGTCCATTCGAATCCTAGGTAACTGTTGAAAATCACCCTTTGAATTTTCAATTCCGACCAGACGGGATTCAAATCGATGGCCACTCCGCCCTCACTAAGTCCTCCCCCTCCCCCTCTCCTCCGCGTACGCCGGCACCGAGTGCATGCACGCACGTACCCCTCCGACGTTATTATTACCGCCGAAACGAGGGGGTGGCTGTAGGGTTGTCACTGCGGCTAGTTAATATGATCAAACTGAAGGTTAGTCTAGGTGTACTCAAACAAAGGGTAATTCAATAATGGGTACTCGTTGAATAATATACTCTATACTACTAATATACTGAACCTACAGTACCGTTCAGTATATTAGTAGTATACTAATATACTGTATACTACTATTAGTATACTACTAATATTTTGTATGTTTAGTTGGAGATTAACAATAACAGTTATTTCGTCGAAAATACGATGCATCGTTATTAAATTTAATTTATCACAAAATCAAGTAACTTGTATGTGCCTAAGTACCAAAAAATGTACTCATTGAAGCAAAAATATGTATATTTATAAATATTAAGTTAATAGAGTAAGTTTATATGATCAAAGAACTGAATATTTTCTCAATATAATGTTCAAAACTTCTTAAAATAATTTAAATTAAAACAAAGCATATTTTGAACGGCGTATTATTATATTGATATGCCGAAAAAAGTGCCTAACTAATTATCATACTCTGAAATAATACCATTTATACCCGGCATTGTATTATTGTAGTTTTATAAAGGTAACAAATTGACAACCCTAGGGGCCCGATTATTCGCACATCAACATCACTATGTTTGCTTCCCATCGATTTTCCAGACGCCGACCTTCTGTGCACTTGCAATAGACGCTTAATGAATACAACGCAGACAAAACAGAGGAGCGATACATGTACTTTACAAATGAAAATAATTAGTTTTTAGATAAATTAGACAAGGAAACATGTTTACTATATTAAGTGTTAAAAATAAACAAGACAATATCGATTTCGCGGTACAAATGAGACAATCGAGAACATACTAAATCCTTTACGAATTTAATTCAATATTCAGTCTACATTCGGTCCACTTATCGCGGGAATCGAGAAAACATTACAATACAACCTGTAGCAAAGCTGACAAAAGTTTCATATATTTCATTCAACGCGGCCGTAGCGTCGTCTTTATGTATACGACGTCAAGATTCAAAAGCGATTGAAATCCGCGCGTCGTAAGATCCCGGCGTACTTATACGAGTATACCTACTTTACAAAAGCATCGAAAACACTTCTGCGTATTGTTTACGCTATACAGTCGCGTGGAAAAGTGCACGTTCGAGTTACGCGCTCATAAACGTATACGTATACAATCGCGTGGAAAAGTGCACGCGGCATCGTCACGGAGACGTCACGACGGTGCGACGCGCGCGAGTGTACTGACCGAACCGCACGCGCCTAACGCGATCGTCTGATGCATTCGATTCTATGGACTCACTTACATACATGCATGCATCTACCTACCTATCCGTGTTGTGTTTTGTATAGCGTTGGGTTTGTGTGGATTGGTCATTCACGGAATTAGCAATTACATGCATACGAATATTAATCATGAAGCAGAAATGGGTATAATTATTAAGAGATTTGAAATAATGATTTTACGATCGATCTACTGTTAGATTTCCACGACTGCTTTGGAACGTCTGATGTTTCTTATACTTACATAATATTTAAAAATGTACATTGAATATTATGTGAAAAAAATCACAAATAAAAAAATAAAGGGGGTATAAAAGGTCACTTTACATATTTGAACGTAAATGTCTATACTCCGTAAAATTATATTAAAGGAGGTAAGGTAGAAACATTAGAAAAACGATGGTTAACTATAACTGCGGTTAAAACGCATCAAGTACTCGTTAAGTCGTAAGTTAGGGAGTTGTAAAGCTAACACACACCGAATCCCGCTCGCTCGTAAAACAAGAAGGTAAACAAGAAATAAAACCATCGTGAAGATGCCTTATATTTAAGATATTGCACAAAAATTTCATCAGAATTATATTAAAAATGCACTTTTTATAGATATAATAGTAAATGGAGTCACGCTGCGGCTAGGCAGATTGGTAGATACCAATCTGTCTAGAAGCAGCGTGACTCCACCATACGAGTACAATGTTCCTTCCACATGACATCGGCCCATGACAGGCCGATGTCATGTGGAAGGACGTGTGCTTACAAAGAAGCACACACTGTTAACCATTGTTTACATTTGCGTTAAATTTAGTCTGATTTATGTAATGCGACGATACATTGTAACGTATGGTAGTCGTAGACGGTCACCTATACACATAAAAAGAACTGTGAGATCCATTTTCATGGAAGGTCCAACAATATTGGCGGTTATCGATGACGATTTTCAATTTTATCGGTTTGCACGCTCTTTTTTGCCTCGGACGTGCAAGTTGTGGAACGAACTTCCTCCTGAGGTATTCGCGGAGCGCTAGGACATGGGGTTCTTCAAAGAAGTTGTGAAAAGAGTTCTCCTTCATAGCCTGCGATGCATTGGCGCCTCCATTGGTGTTGCAAATGTCCATAGACGACGGTGACTACTTTCCGTCAGGTAGCCCGTGTTATCGTTAGGTTTAATTATATATAAAAAAACGATTTAATGCACGATTCCACGAAATCCTAAAACAAGATCGAAACAACAACAAGAAGTGAAACCGAACGCTACAATAAGCCGTCTTCGGTTCGAACCCGGTCTATTTCCGTAACGCGTCCTAAATCGAGCATAAACCGTTGTAGTAACATCTTGTATGCTTTAATAAGTACTTTGGTTAACAAGAATGGGGGGATATTTCAAGACGTACACAGAAATACCCCGGTATATATTAACGGACAAAATACCGTTTCCATGGCTGGTAAATGACCAGGAAAAGCGGTGTAACTGAGTACTGAGTGTCAGTCGAGTCGTGGGGTTTTTACCAATAGTCACGCTCGCAAACCCGTTCCTGATAATGGTATCAATAGACGATTAGAATTCACAAGAAGAGACTGTTGACAATCTATAAAAACGTTTCAATCAGGCACCACAAGAAGAGAAGAAGTCATCTTGGCCAGTACCATATCCCATATTTTTATTTATACAATTTACATTCTGAACCCCAAATATGTCATTCATGAAATTGTTAACATTTTAGAATACAAAAATAAATGATGATCCAATCTTTTCTATCTCTTATATGTACAAGATACACAAAATACTACCAGGAATTTACAGGACCGAAAATAAACTTAAGATGGCTTTAGTAATCGAAGACAACGTTACTAGTATTTCTACTAAAAACATTGCATTAAACTGTAAAGCAAAAGTTACGAATAGATCACCTCATTCCCTTGGGGAATCAGTTAAAAACAGAACAGTATTTAGTTAAATCATTAAGTTGGCTATAAATACATAACAAGCAAACAAAGTGAAGCTTAGTAGCTAGCACAAAGTGAAAATAAAATATGTCCAATCTAATCGGGCAATACTTTCACCGAGAGACCTTTTATGAGACAGTGAAACGGCCGAAGGACAGATGTGAGACTTGAATCGTGCTCGTAAAATAAAAGGCAATTAATGCAACTTAAAGGAGGATAACGATGACAGTGGGTACTTTGGCAATAAATTTCTTTAAGAAAGGAAAGTCGTTCCAGTTTCCTTTTTTTTAAATGTTACTCTCGATATGGGAAAGGTCAATTCACGTGAGTAAGGGCCAGGGCATGTCGAGCGACGGGCGGTATTGTACGGTCGAAAATGTCCCACAATGGTAGAATTCTTGGTGGCACAGCTTCGGAAGTACCACCGCCTCACCTATTTCTGCCTTATAACAGCAGTGTTATGCTGTGGTTATGGTGTGTTATGGTGTTTTGGTTTGAAGTTTGTGTTAGTTCTCAGGGGTACTTAGTTCTCAGGGGTAGCAACACATGTTTGACTAATGTCTGGTAACACCTGCCCTTTACAGGGTTGATTAAAAGTGCCCATGGGCTGCAAAGGCCACTTACTATCAAGTGAACTGCATGGTTGTTTGCTATCTCCATATTATTAAAAAAAAAAACACAATTTGTTTGCGACCAATTACCTATTTGAATCAGTTCCTAAGAACTGTTAAAAGACTGCTGCCTTATACTAAACTATGTTTTTTTTATATATTATCTTTTAGTGTTCCCTTACCACTTCTAAAAGAGTGAAGAGACGATATTCTATCTATAAACACACATGTAAATCAAATATACATACATACATCTTAGAACGTATACCTGATACCTATATTACATAAATATCTTCAGTTACGTAAAGCCACGCCCACGAATATAATGACATTAATCATGATGCACAGCATGTTTGTTTGAGCCAGTCAGCATACAAAGAAAATAATTTAAACATATATTGCACATAATTTGACATTTGACGACCCGCGTGGCGGAGCGGTCACCATACCGGTCTGACGCGCAGTGGGTTCTGGGTTCGATTCCCAACCAGACAGACATTTGAATGATGAATTTAGGTTTCTGTTCTGGGTCTGGGTGTTTGTGTATTCGTCTTTGTGTGTCCATGGCACCCGCGACACAGGAGAATATCCTAGTGCGGGGCTATGAGTGTAGAAAGCGTGTGTTTTTTTTTTTTATTATGTATTTACTTGTAGTATCATTCTTGCAGGTTTTATTCACTTGTATCATTGTATGCATTGCCAGCCGAAAACGAAAAAACAAATCTCGAGCAAAGCAAAATTAAGCATCAAAGATTTGTATTTTGGACACGTTTTCCTCGTGATATATATACATCCGATTCATTTCGCTACATTTCAAACAAGAAAAGGAATTGTAGTTCCACAACAACATTTCTAATCGAACAAAAGCTACTACTGATATTTTGAGCACATTAAGCCATCCCAAGGAGGTATACCCTCGTAATCCAAACGGTCGATCTAAGAACGCGAGAACACCTGTTACCCACCTGTTTCGGATTCACGTGCCCGCGAATTGATGGCCACTTTCCGTTCAAGTATAGTAAATTATATAAATGTACCTTTAAATTACTTTCAATAATTACTTATTTGAATTGAATTAACCTCGCATACATTAAAAAGAATACTTTATGTGTCAGCGTTAAACTCATGTCAATTGAGATTGCCTTTTCTTAGATCTACAGTTAATTCTAAGTTCTACTATATTTTAAGTTCCCGAATCAAGCTGCTAGTAAAAAAGCAAAATCTACATGAAAACGACTATATTTATGTAAACTAAATATCCTATAAATAGAACGGAATTTGAATGCGAAATTATTTTTTGCGATGGGATACATTTCTGAGTAAACAATGAATGGCAGAGAGTTCGTTCGCTAATTGACGGATAGACACAAAGCGATATTCGAAATGACAAATATGAAATGAATAAATCACTTTCGTGGTTAACACAGACTAATGTCGAACGATACACGTATTTGCTGATCCGAAAGCATACAATTTTGAAAATCCATCGCAAATAAACTAACTAACCTACAAAATAAATATACTACGTACTAAATGTTCTTGTAGTGCATTCACCTAGTCTGTAAGATACATAGGGCACTTGCTATGAGATATAGTTATGAATATTCACCTTCGATCGTTATACCCGTAACACTAAGAGGAATGAACTTTGGGACGAAATCGCTCGAACAAAATGTATTAGGCGAAAAATTTTATTACGCAGACGACGAAGTCAGCGACATCGCAACGTGAGGTCGATTTGAAAACACTGAAGATTGACGACCTCATGAAAATTGTGGTATGAAGTTTTAAAGGACAATCGATTTAAGATAATTATAAAAATATAAATGAATGGGTGCTGTTTTCTTTTATCGAATGGACCATCGTTGCTGTATATATACTCTAAGAAGAATGGAATAAGGTAGATTCTAGAGTAGAAACAGACAAAAGGAAGGATAATAAGCATCAACCAATTAATGTAATGAATGAATGGAAGCTACGACAACTGGAAATTAACACATATCTGAGATACATATGTGATCGTTGTTTTTGAGGAACTAACAAGTTTAATTATGTCACCTGTTAAATTAAATCCGGTTCAAAGGATTCTTCCACCAGTGAAAAATGGCTTATAGATTCGCAAAGGCCATAAACGGAATTACCAGTAATAGCGCATACAAAAGAAGTACATTATTTTGCGGTTTTTCCTCATCCATTGTAAGCTTTTTTATTTTCTTTACGGACAAGCTTCGTGTTAAACGTGCTACGGTCAAACATTAATTGTGTTAGCGCAAAAAATATGATTCATTATTAGATTTGAATGAACTGTTCCCTACACAACACCACTACTCATAAATGTCTAACAGCATCTCATAGTTAAGTCAGCAACGTTATAAAGAGTAGAACGTGTTAATGTTCACAAAAGTTTGAAATAGAAACACTTCAAGTTAAACAAAATATTCCGGCTAAATCGAAAGACACAACAATAAAATTTATCGAATAATGAATAAGGTTAAAAAAGTTAATCAAAAAATAATAATGAAATAGGTAAAAAAAATGCGTTAATATCAGACTTTGATTTTCTCGAAATGCGACGGCACTAAAAGGCGTTCGTAGTGGAAGACCATTATGTTAGTCCGAACCTTCAATACACCACGTTCCTCTACCTACCTGAATTGAAGAATTCTAGTAAGGATTCCGGATCGTCACTCACTCTAATTCTTCGGTCTCGTTGGTTTGAAATCCATCACTGTTTTGGGCAAAAGACCAAACGCCACAGCAAGTACAACAACGACACATTAAAAAAAAAACCAACAAAATATGATGATAATGAATAATTTCTGTTAATGCACATTTCATACATAAGTTAATAAGCTGAACGTAACAGTTTACATAACAAAGTACTTGTTAATTTACAAAGTTTACACGACCCTACACCGACTCTAGCTGGAAATTTACCGAGAGCCGACAGAACGATACTTATCGGGCTTCGGGTGTTAACACATTCTAAATAAGGTTCCTATTGCGTTTCCTAATTCACATTATTCTCGCTCGAGAAAATAACGAGAGTTTACTTTGAGTTTACGTACAGTATAAAAGGTAACATGAATAAAATTTAAGCTAAGAATTAAAGTGGGTTCAAGGAATAAAACCTGAAATCAAATCAGAATTGTTATATATTCCAAATAGCCTAAATACAAGGGAAAAAATTGGTATTGGTTTACGTCCAATTTGATCTTACACACAAAGATTAAGAGATCAAGACACAAAAGTTTCTTTTTTATTGAACGACGCATATCCGATAAAGGAAAGGCATGTCCATACCTGCATGAAATGTGTTAAAATCTTCATGTCTTTTATGTTTAAGTCTTAAACACACACACTTAATCGTAGTTTACGAGACTAAAATGCCTGTAATTTAGTTTATATTGATTGCACAGATCCTTGTTGACGCAATAGCCGCAAGCAAACAGGTGAATGTTTTTTTTTGTTAATTAAACATAAAAAAAATATCATTTTTCGCTGCTTACTAGCAAACACAACAAGTGTCGGTATTGTCATATGAATAATTATGGTACAACAATAAGGCGTGTTGCGTTGCGGTGAATAATTTCATACGCAAGAATAACAAGCCAATCGCACGCTAATTATGTAAGCGTTTATCGTTTGCGCTCATGAAAACATTTTAATTGACAATTTGCCTCTCGTCGTCGGGACGCCGACGTGAGGTATTTTCGGCGAATACGTGCAATTTTTTTATATTCGACAACCTTAAGCCCGCGGCGTCGTTCAAGTGCAATTATGATTTTCCGTTTTTGACAACTTCAAATATTATTCGAGAAAATTATGGTACTCCGTTCCTTTTTTTTTAACTTTACAGAAGTAGTGATCGATCATGAAATCTAATTTTAAGTGGTTACTGATCGTTAGCGTTAGCAATGTTAGCGTTAAGCGATCGCGAATAGATAAAGTCGACCCAGAGAAACGACAGTTTACTTCACAACTTATCAGCATTATTATAGAAAAAGAAATAGGAAGTGCTGTACACTTAGTACGTTTATTTACGTTTTCGCTTATTATAGCGAAATACTCGTACATTGAAAAGTAAGACTAAAAACGAAAACGTTAACAATATTGCAATGTTTAGATAAAAACGTACACAACAATTGTTTAAAAAAAACTTAGAGACAATAGAGAAGAAAGGAGAAGTTGCGTAAAATATGGTAATAATCGACTCAATAGTTTAAAAATTTGCAAGTATGAAATAAAGTACAATAGAATATCGTTTTGCTATGGTAAGAATAAGCTTAGACAGTTTTCTTCAAAACACAGACATACACAATCAATTTCGATTTTACATATTTGCATAGATTTACTCATATTACAGTACGTTTGAGAGCTTAAATTTTAATTGGTCTTGTTTCGAGCCGACGAAAGCCATTGACGAAGTTTTCTTTTTGGCTTATTTTTTTTTCGAAACGGAAACGAGCCGGAATGTTTTGATGTGTTAGCACGGGTATATTTGAAAGTGAACTTTATTTTACTCCTGTTTCAGAAATGTCTTATGGTTTAACGTTTAGCAATATTCGGCGGCTGGTACATTTCGTGCAATTATAAAATTTTGAGTGAAAAACTTTATGTATACAATTAGTATAAAATTTTGGTATAGTAGCGAATGGATGTCGGAAATAGTACTAAATAATAAGTATAAAAGTTATAAAGAAATTGTAAAATTAATTTTCTTAGATAGATAACTATTATAATTTTCCTATTTGTTAAAAAAAGCATTTTCATTTTATTCTTTTTTATTATACACTTAAGAGACGTCAAAATGATAAACTAATTTAATTTGCCTTGCTGAGAATAGTATATTTATTTTATTTACTTAAATTAATATGCTTTGCTTGATCAAGGGGATTAACGTTTTTTATGTATTATAATCTATTTACGTTAAAAAGATTATATTACATAAAAATATACAAATATTTCTTTTTTAAATGGATTATTGATGCATAAGTAATATAATTAAAACCATATATTAAAATAGAAAGACGCTTCTTTCATTAATTACTATTATAATGAATCTAATTAAAACTTAGTAAATTAGCAACAAATCTCGATCCACATTATTATCAACCCTCACGTGCGGCGGGGGCGGTTTAGTACGGGTACCCACGTCACGGCGTGCCATCTACCCCAAAATTAATACCACCCTTGCCACGCGTCTGGACGACACCCCCTTTAATGAGTGTGTCTCTGATAGGTTTATAACTTGAGTCTTTAAAAACTACAAATAAGGAAAGGCATCTCATGAGACTTAGCGATGATCACGTGGTAAAATCGGTCACCCAGAGTGTTTGATTCTCGGCCAGACATCTAAATAGTGGTTGTAGTAAACTTGGTGTATGTGTACTGGTTTATGTATAGCATATATCTATAACACCCATAACACAGAATCCTAATGTGGGACTATGGCTAAATAGAAATGTTTTATTATTATTGCATCCACTATACTAAAAAAAACACCTGATCACGTGACACCTATATTGTGCCAAGCGAATTTATCTAATGAAGTAACTAAAAAAAAATTTTGCCATGTTTCTGTACCGTGTTGCCAATCTTATCCAATATTATTCAATCAATAAAATATGTAGTAATGGTTTTAAGAAACTCACAAACAGAATGTTTGCAAAAAAAATACGCAAATTTTCGCCCGGAAAATATTAAAAAACCGTACACCCCGCACATAGGCGAGTTCGTGCGCAAAATCTCGACAGTTAATAAAATCGAGTCAACGAGCAAACAGTTAGTAAGTTCACTTGGTCGGTTTGCACCGATTAAACTATAAGGAGTAGACGTTAACCGACCAAATTGAAACTTTGCTTACGTTCGTTGCACGCGAAGTTTACTAGGTGCCTACATAAATTTCAAGTTTTAGGTTATAAGTTTTTTGCAACGAAGTTCCTTATCGCGCGTTGCGAAGGGGGGCTAAACGGAAAAATTAAGACCAAAAGTTGTAACGACACTTTTTGCTTGAGTGCAGCGTGCGCGTTTCTCTGGCTTTATCTCTCTCTCTCTCATAGAAAACAAGCCAGTTATTTTCGTTTCGTCTTTCTATTTCGCATTGAACAGTGTGGTGTCGCGATGATTAAACTTCGTTCCATCCGGGTGTCCCTTGACACCTGTCAAGTTTTTTTTATGTAATGAAAATAGTAAAGGGCATGAGTAACATATATAATCAAGGTAACCCTGCGTAGTAGTGCTGCAGTAAATTTTACTCCCAAATACTATACAAAATATTTTCAGCAGCAGTAACAGCTCTATAAAATGCCTTAATTATCATCAAATTTTGCTCGTTTACATAAAGCAATAAAGCGTTTTTTACGTGATTGTATTACCGGACGACAGACTAAGACAGATTGCTCATTTGCATAGGCGAGAAAAGAAGATAACTAACAGGAGGTCCATTGTTTGTTTCGTCGACCGCCGTTCTTGGATCCCCTCCTCACACTTAACAAAGCCATAACTAGCTACGCCCATGGTTTTTTAATGTAATAATTAACATAATTGAAACAAGGATATCCAGCCTAGTAAGAGGGATTCAATTTCAAAACCCAAAACTTTCCGTCAAAGTTCCCTTAGTTTTAGCATAAGTGTATCATATATAGACATAAATTTCAAAAGAAACTCAGTCGACACTACATATCTATACTTCTATACTATTAATATTATAATGCAGAGTTTGTTTGGTTGAACGGGCTAATCATAGGCACTACTGGTTCGAATTGAAAAAATATTTTTGTGTTGAGTAATAAATTTATTAAGGATTGCTATAGGCTATATAACATCACGCTATGTATAGCGGGTGAAACCGCGGAGCACAACTAGTCTAAAATATATATAGAAATGAATCTCTATTTTCTTTATTTACGGCGTATACGTAAACCGCTACACCGAATTCGGTAATTCTCGAGTTCTAATTTTGTTTTTGTCACTAGGAGGTTCTTATAAATGAAATAAATAAGAAAATTGCGCGCAAAATTAAAACATAAACTAAAAAAAAAATGTTAACATGTAATTTTATAATGTGACTGAAACAGTCAGTCTTATCAATTCGAGTTCAAAATTCGTGTACAAAGTCTGTCGGGTCAGCTAGTCGTGTATAGAAATATAATTTATTACGGTACCAGTTTGTCGTGGGAAAAGGGGCTTACGAGACGAGGTCGTATCGATTTGGATTCGAGTCAAAGATGACTTACAAGTAACTAAATAGGGCACGTGTTGTGCCCTCAGTACCAGTGTTTTATGTTTCCTCAAGACAATTATTGTTTACGTTTTCGTCCGTCATAGCAATGTACATCGCAAGAAGAAAAGGTTAACGCTTTCTACACTCATAGCCCCAAACTATATTCTCCTGTGCCGTGGATACCATGGACACAAAGACGAATACACAAACACCCAGAAAATCACCTGAATTCATCATTGAGATGTCTGTCTACCCGGGGTTCGAGCCCGGAACCAACTGCGTGTTAGACCGGTACGGTGACCGCTCCGCCACGCAGGTTGTCAACAATGAACAAAAAGTGCTTTAAGGAAACGTAATAAACTCGTACTAAGGACGAACGTTAGCGTGAAATTTATATACATTACAATGTATGGACGTAAACGTAAATAATGAGCGCTTTAAGGAAACGTAATGAACTCGTACTAAGGGCACAGTACTCGAAGGGCCGACTCGACTCACGGCGGTCTAGGGTTTACTCCTTCGAGCAGTTGGACAAAGGGCACTATTGGGACGTAACTTAGAAGTAACTTATGCAAGAGAAATGTTGTCTTAATTGTGTTAATAATAATAACGAATTATTGCCAACAAACATATGAATTTAGTTCAGTCAAGGACTCCATTGCGAAGTTTGTTTACTATAAATGCTAGGAATAATTACAGAGCTTTGTTCTATACTCGCCGTGACGTCCTTGAGTTTGCGTGTTGAATTTTAAAATAAAAAATGTCTACGTTAACAAACGAACTAAATAATTATCAGCAGACAATTTTAAAGTGGCATGTAATGGCTTTATGCAGCTATTGAAGTCCTAGTTCTAAACAGTCAATGTTTCCTTATAATTAAACCTCAACTTAAGGCCGATTACGGCTTAAAAATCATCAACCATTAAAAATTGCCTGTAATTGGGCTATTAACGGTAGAAATACGAGTAAATATAACATCGAAATACTAAAACCATAAACCAGCGTAGAGAAGGAACCAGTGCAGTTAGACCAGGGACGAACCATCGCCATATTTCTAGCTTGAAAGAGTTTTTGCGTTTCGGTGGACAGTTTTGGTTGTCGGTTCACTTATACACATATGAGTCGACCACCTTAAGCCTCGGAGTAATAGCGCATCTGTGACCAACTTCAACCAAAACCCCTGTTCTAAGTATATGAAGTTGCTTTTAGATGTCCATGGGCGGCAGTAACCACTTACCATCACGTGGACTGCATGCTCTTTTGCTACTTTAATATAGTAAAAAATATGTTGGTACACGAATCAATATTTATTAATGTATATAGGTAATTATCTTATCACGAATTTAAGACTAGTTACTTCTTGAAATACATTACACATTATAAAGTGTCTATAATTTTATTAACAATACAACCATTAAATATAGCATCGAAATATGACAAGAATAAGTATACTCCACGTACATTATATAATGTTGGTAGTATCGGGGCCGGTTCACAATTAATCGATCCTAACACAAAAACTCACACAAGTTTCGCACATACAGTCGCGTGGTCGATACCTATGGGCATACCTTCGAGGAAGTCGTTGCGTGAGGTTAATTAGTGTGATTACTCGGAGATAATTAGCGAGGATACAGCGGAAAAAGGGTATCCGGCCGTTTTGTGTGGGTGTCGGGTCGCTTTTTATTGGCGGATGACTCCTGTAATTGTATGTCAAATGTTTGCGTTTGAGACGAACGTTCGGAGGTTCAATTGTACAATCATGAGCATAAATTATGACTATGGGCACGACAGCGAAAATATCTGCCACAAGTACGAGTTCAATAATATCTGTCCGCATGAATGTAGCTAAAATATCTGACATTGACAGGTAGTATAGTCAAAAGACATCAAAATAATGTGATGAAAATGTACATCAAATAATTGTGATTATCCGTCGGAGCAAAAACATGTGACGAAATAATAATATCCATTTCCAGTTAATGTCAGATATTTTGCTGCATTCGTACAGCTAGATATTAACGAACTCGTTGTTGAGACAGATATTGTTGCTATCGTGCCTAAGTCATATACTTATGCTTGTGACTGTACTGACCAAGCAACAGGTTGGTGAAATATTTGATATTAAACTTGATTGCATGTCAAATGTTTGTGTTCACGTCGGACGGTCTGAGACTCAATTGTTAAGTACACAGGAGTTTGGTGACTAGTTGGTGATTAATTGTGTGTTTACAATAAAATGTGTTTATGATGTTTAAAGTCGCTTTTTATTGGCTTACAAATTAGTTTTTGTGTGTAATTCATTTATATATTGCTTTCGTAACAGATTGATTAGATACATTGTTGTTAATAAAACCTTCTTCAAACCAATTTGTGCCACGTCTTAAATCAATCAAACTTCTATATCATTTCATATATAAATCTATGTTCAAAAGTTACTGTGCACTTTATAATAAAGAGTGTAAAATTAAAAATGAATTGGACGTTTCCCAAGAAAAAAGAAAAGGTATTTTAACCGCTTCAATTTTTTCTAATTCTTCTTGCCCGTCCCCCGTTCGTTAGTTTTGAGTGAATTTAAAATTTATTAATAAAGGCTCAAAGAACCGCAAAATTTCATAGGGCTAACAGATTTCTCTATAACCTGCTTCCGGGATTCACGGAAGGCTGACGACGTATTAGCACGTCCGAAAATTTCGCTCGAGCAAATTTTAAACAGGTTTTTAAAATTCCGTTTAGCGTGAAAGGGGGAAAGCCGAGGAGCGTTTAAAGTTTAAACTGCAGTAAAATACCGCAACGGAAAATTCATCCGAAAAGCATCGTAACGACAAACTCGGACGAAGAATGGTGAGGGGAAGACCAAAAAAAATTAGCCCTTGAGCCGGAAGCGGAAAGTGCGGCGCCTTCAGTTCCGAGACGCGACAAGGGTTGACTACTTCCGGCTACATTTGTTATCAATAAAATAAATTAACCAAATTGAATTCAAATTATTTTCTGTCCCCTTTTCTCATTGTATAAAAACAATATGTACTATTTATTGGAAATATACAATTTCTATTGTATACTTGATTTTAGACGATTAGCTAGGCTTAAGATAAATCTTTTAAATCCTAGCAACCCTTAAACTCTTATAAAAAATTCACGGACCTCCATTTCAAAATTGCACGCCTTTAGAATAGGTATGCCGATCCTGTCAATCAATCACCGTTAAAAATTTTTTAGGTGGATAATTCATAATGACTAGTTCCCACAATATGTACTAGGCATCTAAGCAATGAATAAGGCACTTATTAGAAACGCAACACGAAGGCCCCGACCGCGTACATCGTAATCGAGTGATCATCGTGACGGCTGTCCCCGACATCCCCTTTGGGGCACATCGTCCCACCGCGTACGTGACCCGGGTCATAATGATCACAATGTCCCCACATATTCGACTACGTTAGAATACATCTGTTATGGGTTTAGAGCATATGTTTTTTTTTTATTTCATCAAACATATACTGAAATAGCGTTGCTCGCTATTTTGTAAGCGCAGATAATACAAAATTTTTATTCGTATTGAAATCCTTTAGGGATGAATAAATAAAAATTGGTTTCCCATGGGTATGTACACCATACAATGAGTCT
>DWLI01001526.1:0-15281 GCA_018249915.1 Cecropterus dorantes dorantes | reverse complement strand
GTAATGTATACGACGTGAATATCTTATCATACACCTCATATTTTGATTGTATGTTTAAGTGAAAACTTTTTTTTTCTAACCTGTTACCAGTTAGCGTGAGTGTAACAACTACTGATATTTACTCATTACTATGGTATACCAGTGTATAAAGAATATAGTAATAAATGAGTATATCATTAGGGACACCTATTTTTTGGGAGGAAATCTTCAAAGGTACAACGAAGCCTCAGGAGAGACTCCAGATTATGTGGGATTTTTACCCACTAAAACCCCGTCGGTGGCTTTTCCGAGCGCTTGCAGGCGACTCCTGGATCTCCTTGGAATGCACCAGTGCCCCCTAGCGCAGCGCCCCTCACGGGCTCATCTCTTGGGAGACGTGTAACTGTCCCCCTACACCTTCCGGTGTCTGTGACGACATGCCGCCGTCCTTCTCGGGGTTGCAGGCTGGCCGGTTCGAGCTACCACTCTAACCACCCGCAAACCCTATCATTAGGGACACCTACTGGTATATTAAAATTTTTCATTCATACACAAATGTTGATTTTCTGAAATTATTCAAAGACATTTTTATATTTTGCGTTTATAGAGGAAGTGGTAAGTAGAAGAAGCAAAAGACCGACAGACTGCTCATTATGAGATACAATTAAAAAAAAACTAAAAATACTAAAATAGCATACTATCGATGTGAACGATAAGACTTATACTGGCCAATCAATACGTAATCATACAAACAACAGATAGCCGGTTCACGGATGCGGTGAGGTCGGAGCCAATGTCTCTAATTCGCATTGTGTATTGTTCGACCGCGTATGGCCACGCGAAGGGCACTTCCTCTCTTCCCGTGCCATCTGACCGTGAACGATTGGCCGAACGGATGGCTGAACAGGCGTTTTCACCGCGCTCGTGAACATGTATACTTGATCATTGTTGTTGGCTTTACTATATCTTTCTCTATATCTCTAACCTATTATTGTACGTACTCTTTTTCTCATATATATAAAAAAGAGGCGAATTATATCGACATAGAAACGAAAAGACATTCGTAGATGAATTATTTCATATGAGGCGACCATTTTAGTCGTCGGTAGTTGAAACACATTTTTTAATTGACTTCATATAAAACTTCCAATATATGAAGCTGATTATCAAAGACTTTGGGAGATAGTGACCATTTACCATCAGGTACTGCATTTTAGTTTGCTACTTCGCACGTATCAAAAACATTTATTTTACTAACAAAGTCTCAACGTGGCAAAGGCAAGCACTAAATCCCCATTGATTAATTCAGTCAAGCCAGTTTATAGCATCGATTTTCCTCCCGAAATCCCAGACAATGGGTACTTCAGTATTCACAGCTCAAGAAACAATACTACTTTGGAAATTGAAGGATACTATAAATGAAGCAATCCTGATTCAAACTTTTTTTTCCAATTGTTTAGAAATTGATACTATAAATGGAGCCATCCTGATTCAATCTTAGCTTATCAAATTTTTCCATCTAATTAAAATGGAGTACAATTGCTATACACGCTTTCTACACTCATAGCCCCGCACTAGGATTTTCTCCTGTGTCGCGGGTCCTGTGCCATGGACACACAACGACGAATACACAAACACCCAGAGCCAGAACAGAAATCTAAATTCATAATTCAAATGTCTGTCTGGTCGGGAATCTAACCCGGAACCCACTGCGCGTCAGACCGGTGTGGTGACCGCTCCGCCGCGCGGCTCGTCTATTATCGCCAGCTATTGATTACATATAAAGTAATTTGTTCCATCATATGCAACGTAACTTTCGTTTCTCTAGTTGTATTTAGTAAATCGGACGTGACATCCAATAAATCATATTTCAACAACCGTTGCCTTTTTGTAATCGTCTATTTTACGTTCCATGCCACAGTTATAGAAGTAGCTGAGAAACTGGCTAAGTTGTTGGTAAGTAACTATTGTAAGTATGTATTGGAGTATAGTAATGTATCAAAACATTAAAATAATTCTTACTTGAACCGTTCTATTTACACTCTATGGAAGGAAAATTGTAAAAAAAATACTAATAACGTAGAAACATGTATACATAATATAGATAATAAAGTATATATAGTATATAGGCATATATACCTAAGTGTATATAAAAAAGAAGTTCATCGTACGTTTCGTTTCACGCTCAAAGATTTATTCAGTAATGTGAACTGAAAAAAAAAGTCAAATCGTAAACTACGGCTATAAATTTAAATTACAATCCAATGCTCCGATGCAATTTTGATTCAGACGCTGCTTTAAATTCAAAACTAGCTTCATGTAATCGTATCCAAATTGAAAAGGATAAGTCGGCGAATTAAAAAAGAGACGAAACCAAAAGACAAATTGAAACAAATCGAAACTATCACGTAACAAATACAAATGAGTATTGAACGTGACGGACGACCGTACACTGTGCAAGTGTTTGAATAGCAAAATGATCGACGGAGCGGAACGGTCGCTATGTGCCTCTTAATTACACGTGATCAACTTTAGTTTTTCTAATTTATTCTCCTCAACTGAAAAATAAAGTAAAGTAAATTTATTTCGAGAGAAACATTTATTATTGACATAAATGAAATAGTATTTTTTATATTGTTCAAGTAGCAAACGAGCATGCAGCCCAGCTAGTAAGAGGCTACTGCGCCAGCAGAAAGATAGTAAGAGGCTATGTCCATGGGCGGCACCCATGAACATCTGTAATCAACCCTAGGTAAGATCAACGTCTCACCTAAGGTTAGCCACTAAGGCGGTGGTGCTTCCGGAATCGAACCACAAAGAGAGACTTGCAATGCAATAAATAAAATTATTCTTTGATTATATCAATTAGAAAAGTATATTTGTAATATCTAATGAATTTTCAATTTAACTTCGTGTAGTACAAATTTTACAAAAATAAAATTTAAGCTCATCAAAATATATCGATGCTACAGATTACTTTATACAAATGTATGTAAAATACATATTCTAAGCAGATTTTACTTTATGTGCAACTTTAATACGTACCAAGCAGTTCGATATATTTTTTTTTAAATTTAATTAATGATAATGATGTTCAATATAAGGCGGAAACTTAAGATGTAGTTGTAAAACTATTCGCTTAAGATTAGTTTTTCAAATAAATTACGCAAAGTGGAGACCCCATCAAGGCGTTGCACCAAAGCGATTAACATGCAAATTCTCCAGGCGTCCGGCCAAGAGATAGTTTGCTGAAAGTTGTGATTTATTCATTCTAGCCGTTCCACGGACGCGGTTCATTTGTTAGTTAGTTAAATTACTAAGATTTATTTGTTTGTTCTACAGATTAAGTTTTGTTCCTCGGGCATATAGATAACTTTGAGCAATTTAACTATGAATATAATTTTACTACACGCAGTATTAAGTATGGTAATGTTATTTTTTTTTTCTATGATTATGTTTTTTTGTAAAATTATGTATGCAGATGTAAAATAAGGTAAATAAAATACTAAAAAAGAAAAAACAACATTAAATTATTTTTAGTACGTTTTTAAGTTTTAGTTTTTTAAGTAAACTTGAACGCTTAAGGACATCTTATAAGTGATCAAATAAAAAGAACTGACAATAAACACGAATGTATCGCAGGAAATAATCGAACGGGAATGTTTCTATTAAAATCATCCTTAACATATGTTTTAAATTGAACAGCGGTGAAATACTAACATTAAAACAGCAGTGCCGGGCGAACAAAACTCAAACAATACAGACAGACAGAACGCAAACGACGTTTAGTAACATTAATCACTCAGAGTAGAGCCGTTTAAGTCGTGGTATCTCGAGAAGACTAAACGGCCTTTTAACTCACTTTTGACGTTCATAAACTGGCCACTGCCTACAAACCCGTCAAGTAGCGTCATCGGTCGGCAAAAGGTTTTTAATTTGAACGTTGCGTTAACGCTTTGTACTTTAATACTGTGATAATTTATAGCATTCACTCCTACTACACCGACTTTTCCATTATTTTTTGCGACCAAGATTAATAACTTCTCAACACCTTTTCGACGCAACAGACACACCCCTTTCAATTCTTCGCGTGAACGCACCGAGACGTTGTTTCATACATTTTGAAAGCTTGTCTGTTTGTTTTTTCTTTTTTGTTGCATGTTTTTTTGATGTTCTTTTGTTTATTTAATTTCAATAAACGTGATTAATGAATTCAATTACAATACTCATTTGTTTGTTATTTTTTGACATAACTTATATTGTTTAATAAATTTTGTACAATGAACTGTTCTAAGTATAATAATATTGTTCATTGCAAATATTTCATTCAAAAGGCAAACTGGTGATGGCATCAATTAATTGATTTTCCTCTAAAAAAATGCTTTATCGTTACTTGAATATATTTAGAAAAAAAATTATGCAATATCTTTTAACGGAGCAGCGATAGCCGAATGAGAGCAGTGATAGCCGAATGATCTCTATCTCTAGCTCTCAATCGAGAGTCCGAGGTTCGAATCCCAAGCACGCATTACTGATTTTTCTAAAATTATGTGCGTATAACAAGTTAATTATCACTGCTTAACGGCGAAGGAAAACATGGTCAGGAAACCTGCACACCTAAGAGTTCTTTAAAAATAGTTCTCGAAGGTTTATGAAGTCTACCAATTCACACTTGGCCAGCGCGGTGGACTATGGCCTGAAACTCTTAATCTGAGGGAAGACCCGTGCCCAGTAGTGGGACAATAATGTGTTGACGGTATTTAACGCGATGAAATGTGCAAGCAAACGAATCCACCGCATTGGCCGGTAGCACGTCATATTATTAAAGTACTTACACTAGACACATCGAGAGCTGTATCGGTATCTATAATATACGATATTGTTTTAGCCCAAGTTGATGCTAGTCCAGTCACGATTTCTATTTGCTACGTTTTTAATTTATTATCATTATCGGAGCAGACAATCTATTAGAAGTTACTTCTTCGCAGTATTCAATTCTGCTGGCAATTATTGTTTATCGCGCTTTCGGACCATATAATAATATTAAATTGTTTCTATGTGCCTTTGAAGAAACAAAAATTTGTCTTGTGATTTAATAAAAATTCCAAAACTTATATTAAAATGTGGCTCCTATTTTATTTACACGTGGACACATGAAAAAAAAACCCTACTGTTATTTTATTGTACCTACCTCACCAACACTATAAAAAAATATATTATTTTTTACCCCATTTAACCAATTCTCGGAACGTTCTGACATGGCTCTTCAAGAAAGGTGCAAAAAGCTCCTTCAAAGTCGACAATGCACTATTGACTCATCTGGCGTTGCAAGTGTCCATAGGTGACGGTGTCTACTTTTCATCAGATGACCCGTCTGCAGCATCGTTAGGTACATATATATAAAAAAGTGTTTGAAATTTTGTTTAAAAATAATAAAAGTGATAAACAGATAGCAATATGTGATTTGAAGCAAATTTTTATCATATATCTTCTATAAACTGCTTACTATTTCATATAAAACTAGCTGTGCCTCGCGGTTTCACTCGCTACTATATAACAAAACATACATAGCATGATGTTATATAGTCTTTAGGCTTTCTTGATAAAGTTACTATTCAACGCAAAAATAATTTTTCAATTCGGAAAAGTAGTTTCTGAGATTAACCTGTTCAACCAAACAAACTATACTGCTTTAAATTATTAGTATGGATAGGTACCGTTACTATTATAGAACAATCAAAACACAGAAGCTTCGATAACAGGAATCCGGCTAAGTTAACCGCAACAAAACAACAGACAGGACTCGGCCAAGGGATCGAGTTCAGTAATGACGGGGCTGGGGAAGGTACGCCCTTTCGAATTATTCAAACTGTAACGGTGCCGAGCAGAGTGTACGAGTACGTTCCTGTCGAGGTAATTAGTGCCTATTGTATAGGTACAAGGACGATGTATCGATAGATAAGTTGAGTTATTATTGAGTTATTATGGACAGATGTATTGGTATTATAAAGACTAAAAACCAATACATCATCGAAGGTCAATGGATGCATAGGGTTAAAATAATGAAGCCATCATATTTTCCATAAATACTTAGATAAGCGTCTTAAAAGATATATCGTCACTTAAGTTCTAACACCGCGTAACTCGAAAAATGGCCATTTTGAGTTATGCATATCATTCAATAGAGAATTAAAAGACGCGTCGTTTGGCCTATAAAAATAAAGAATTTCAGACAATCACAGCGAGTTATTTTAGAAAAAAAGAACATAGCGTATATTCACTCAGCCAATATATACGGTGAAACCTACGTGTAAGTCAGTGTTGTTTCATACTAAAAGAGGTGACAGGCAGTGCTCAGGCGAATTATAAATAACAAAATGAATCAGTTTTTTTTTGCTCTCCTAAACATTTGGTAATTTTGAGATCCGTGGTGTTAGAACTTAAGCGACGATATATAGAGTAGTACATAGCTAATATAACAAAACACTGTCTTATAAGTGTTTTTACAAAAAAAATCGGTATGTGTTCTTAGGAAAGCTGGAAAAAATTAATATTACATGCCGTAAGAAAACAAACATAATTATTTAAATTTCATTCCGCGTTCCGTATACATAACTAAGAAACACTTAAATGAATACATTCAGTATATGTAACAAAGCTGTAAGTGTTATAAGAAAATTACCTATATAAAGAACATAAAATAATTTAATTAAAATCTCAATATATTTCTACACAGTAAAATTTTTTAACAGTTTTGCAAAACAAATTTAGCGACATTTATTAATCAGACCTTATGGTGTCGGCGTGTTCGCGTGTTGCTTTTAAAAAATGCCTGTTGTAATTTTTCCCAAACGCTTATGAGTATAAAACCCAACAACTTACAAATAACCACGTAGTTAAATAATATTTTAATATTAGAATGTTTATGCGGCAGATGGTTTCAAACTTGTCGTTCATATTAGGACATTGGACACCGTTATTTCATCTCGCGAACATGTCTCGTCGTAATAACCAATTTATTTTAAAATAAACACGACAAAGTTATTTTCAGTAAGGCAGAATAGTTATATTTAAATAAGCATCATAGAGAATAAGAGAGAGTGAGAAGAATCATAGAGATTTACGTTTATTGCGATTACCGACGACTCAACTTAAAAAAAAGCCGTCAGGGGACGCCTGGCAGATGTAAAACATCGTGGTCGTCTAATTAATATGCATCAGACGAGATTGCGATAGGAACTAAATATATAGCATAATGAAAAAAAACAATACGAAGAATTTACAGAAAATCATTCAATACAAAAATTCCATTTAAATTTTAATTTCACTGTATATATACCTATGGTATATACAGTGAAATTAAAATTACCACTGTATATATACAGTGTGGTATATATATACCTATGGTATATATACAGTGTACATGTAATAGTGTGTACGGTGTGGGGAACCCGTCACCACAGAAAGCCTCGAAGTGCCAATAGATGTTTCAAATCAAAGTTCCCAAACGGCATCCCACTAAACAAAATATTCGTACGCTGATCCAACACACTTTTATATTCCAAGGCAACGACAGCTCAACGCCCTACGCGAGCTCGGCTAAGTTAGTCAATGACCTACTTAGCATAAAATACTAGAACGGCATACAAGACCCGGTGCGTTTAGCAGCACCCACAATCAACGCTCATGCAGATGCACGCGACATTATCGCAACGAGCGCGGGGCGGTCTCTCGTTCGTAGGGATGAAACGATATCACTGACGTATCGATACTTTTAGTCTATATAATATCGGAGATGCACGCGACAGTATCGCAACGGGCGCGGAGCGGTCTCCCGTTGGTAGGGATGGAACGATACCCATGGAGTATCGATAATATTTATAGAAAACCTATCGGTCGTAAAGTATCGCTATATACACTGTATCAGTCGTAAATTATCGGATACTTAATTTATTCATATCGATCGTATTGTTTTTTGTAAAATTCAAAAGGAAATAAATAATTACAGTATTGATTGTACAAGTATTAATATTCTGTAGTGATATATTTTAAATGAATGCTACGAAAAAAGTCCGTAGATAAAGTTCTCCCCAAGAATATTAGTTTGTCTTAGTGTTTGCTTGTTAGACGATTTCTGAATGCAGTGACAGTTTTGTCCACCGTGGAAAAAAAGCATTTCACAGGATACAGAAGTTCCGAGAATGTTTATGTGATGTAGCCGATATATAATGTAATGCGTATAATGTAATGATCGATGCCTACTTTCGGTCAAAAGTACTTTTGACATATCGTATATACGATACGAGTACTTTTGACCGATACCTACTCGATACTTGGTTTCAAAGTATGAATTGGGTATCGCAAGGAATGTATCGAGTGAGTACTTGTATTCACTCGTATCGTTTCATCCCTACTCGTTGGTTATTTATGAGCCGTGCGCCGCGCCCAACGCACCGCCGCGACATGTTATGATGTTATTAATGACGAAACGTGTCAAGGAGGTTAAAATTTTATAATATAAACATGTGGTCATATTTTTGGCCACCGGTGTTCCTCGCCGACATTATTAAAATTGACATATGACGAATACTTGCATAATAAATTATGAATTTCTTAGATGGTGCATTTTCTTTATTGCTGTATTTTTATAGTATTGAAGTAACAAACGAGCCTGCAGCCCACCTGGAGGTAAAGGGCCACTGCCGCCCATGGACATTTCTTAACCACCCCTAGATAAGAACTGCCGCCCATGGACATCTGTAATTTACCTCAGATAAGATTAGTCTTACCTGAGATTGGTCACAGATGCGTTGCTACTCCTGGGGACTAAGTTGGAACGTCTCGGATAAGTATGTCTCCTTTACCACAAACCAAAACGACCAAAGAATACTGTTATTAGGCAAAAATAGGTGTAACAGTGGTGAATCCAGAGTCGAACCACAAAGGGTTCTACAACCTTAAAAATTTTTATTTGTTTTCTATTTTATTAATCGTAAATATTGTGCTTATTTAATTATGACTATGTTTTAAGAGTACGAACATAACAACACCAAACAATTCGATTGTAATCAATACACCATAGTTTACAAGCATTAAAATAATTAATGTATATCACGATTGGACATTAATCATCAAAATCGTGTTAATAATTAAACATTATTCATAGTTATTTCAAGAAAGTTATTATAGTTAATAGCAACGATACCACCGATTTAATTATAATAAGTTCGAGACAATTTTCTTATAAGTGTTTTTTGCTTAATACAAAATACAACATTGACACGGATAACGGAGGTCATCCGCAAGATGGGATGATCGAATACTTACATGTCGGTCGAGACCTATTTGGTCTCGTCAAGGGTATCCAAGGCCTTTGTGGTGGTAGTGTGGCAGTAACTGAAACAAAAAAGGTATATTTTAATTTAAGAGTACATGATGATGTTGTCATGAATAAAGATGAATACATAACTTTCAAAATTGGAAAAGATCACATCATTCTTTATGATGTACCGTACTTTTAAGTCATCAAAAAAAAGGAAATCATGGAGTTAATGCTCAAATAATAATAAAAAGAGTTTACAAAAAATCAAAAGCAAGTTCTGTAGTGAGGCCTGTTCGAAATGAATGATGGATCAAGTAACTTTAATGTACGTGCCCTCATTAAAATTACAGTTGATTACTTTTTGCTGAAATCGTAAATCGGCTGTGAAAACTCAGTCAAAATGCAGGAACAATTCGGTCTGTTGCCTTAAACGGCAATGGTTTTGGACGTCAGCTTGTAAAAAAGTAATTTGCGAGTCGCGGCAAAAAAACGACCGTTACAGTTGTAATCGCCAATCGTGCATGTGTATTCGGAGATAGGGAAATTCGCAATCGAATTCTTCACAATGTGCCAAAATCCCAATATTTGAATATCGATAACAATTTCTCACTTCATTTTCCATACTGCTTTATATTAGAAATTTCCAATCATAATTCTGGGTCGAATGAAATATTCCAAGAAATCATTCATGTTGTTCTGTTCTGTTTGATTTGTAATCTGTTCAGTCAGGCGAAAAATATATAAGGTATTCAATGGTATAACTTTCAAACACTATTCCACATAAAAACAGCTCGTTTTTGATTATCTAACGCAATATACCTATAAAATTTTTGCCAAAAATATAGAAAAGTCTTCCATCCAAATGACACTAAGTCACGTGTTGACCAACAAGGATCAAAAATATACATGTTAAAATCCTCAAGTGCGTAGTTTATCAATGCACATGCATTGATAAACTACACACTTTGAATGTAAAAGTTAAAATAAAGGTGTCGTTAAGAAAATACCTCCAAATAACGTGCATTTATATCAGATTACATAATAATATCACAAAACCGAATGGTTTGATATATGTGTTCGATTTCAGAAACAAAATGTATTTGAAATATACCTATAGCAGATAAAAATATTCAACTAAAATCACAAATAACAACGACTACGTGGAAGGATGCAAAGAAAAAATCTGTAACGAGGAAACATATCTGGACCGCATCTTATTACCACTTGTCATAAGAACTCAAACTGTCAGCGCGGCCATGACGAACACAAAAACGTTCATGCGACGAGAAAAAAAATCGGCAAGCCAAAGTAGTCAGTTCATCAACACACTAGCATTGCTAAAGTAAATTAATCAACGAGCGAAGCGTGTCGTACCTCTAATGGATGGCCGTAATTTTTCATACAGTTCAATGGAGCTTAATAGATGAGATATTTGTCCGAACCTCACAGACTATACTGACGTGCCATTTCTAAATAATTCAATTTGTCCGTAATCAACATATTCTATCGACACTTGAACGTATGATAATTTGATGCCTGAATTATGGGTCGCGAAACAGTTTTTATAATTGCCCATAAATTATCATAAAATATATCTGTAATCAAGATTTACAAGTGACGTCGGAACGTATGATTATTTTATACACGCTTTTGATCACCGAGCAGCCTTCTATAACAAGATAATGATTAAGAGAATGACCATAGTATTGACAAAAAAATTACATCATGTTTATAAATGTTTCAATTTTTTTCACAATTATTCTTTATTTTCGTGCCGCTTATTTGGCAGCCAAAGTTTCTAGTGCAATGGCAATCACATCCTTAAATATTATCACTTATTGTTAGTAAAGTAGAAGCTAGACACAGCTAGATGGAAAATTATGATATCGATCCATCTGTTTCAGCTGTGGCAATTCCCGCGTGGCTCGAATATTCTTCAAGAAACAATAAAATGGAGCCATTAGGAAATGAAAGAAATAATAGCAGGGTAATTTTAACTATGACGTATATACAATTGTACATACGTCTTATATTGAGAAAGAATATTTTAAGTAGAAACAATATTCTTTTGAAATTATTTGGTTACTAATTTTAGTGGTATATTTATTCGAGGTTGACTACTGGGCAAACGACGATCACTCGTGCGTGTATCAAAATATGATGTTGATCTCGTCTGTGATTATAACGTTATTATAACAGAGCTCGTCGCTCTGCTGAGGCGCGAACAAAAAAACGCAAAAGATCCGATGGGAGATAAGATATTGCATTTGTTAAAATACGTGGTGTGGTCCCTACTCTGCACGTTTCGTTTAACACAGTCGGCTGGCTACGGGATGCAGTGGGTGTGCTTGGCATCATGTCATCTTAATATTTCAACGAGTTACATTTGCATGTTGGGCACATAAGTGTGCTTTGCTTGCTCGTGTGATCGTGTTCAATATTTTATTTCCGACATTTTCGCTTCAAACTTTTATTACTACACATAAAATATTAACATTTAGCGAGTAAATACGAACACACCTAGCGTATCGAGTTCATTGACTGGACGTATGCAAATTTTAATAAACACTGTATAGCTTTAAAATCTAGACCTCAGCTGACAATAAAGCATAAATGTTACTTATACTAATAATATCTTAGCAACAATTCTCAAACGTTCGGCAATTTGGCAAATGGTTTTTATCAACGGTTTAATTGTATATTCAAATGCGACTACTTAGATTTTTATCGCGATGCAAATGCTCAGATTCGAGTTTGAAGTCATCGGTTTTACCTTTGTAGTCGTCGCCGGCTCAAGAAAAATGCAAATCGAGTTATAAATTAAAAGAGCATTTAACTTGTTGGAGAACTACGATAAAATCTTATTGAAGTAGTTCGAATTGAAGTTGTAATAGTCTAAATAATCTGAGAGCGTAATAAGAGCAATGTTATTGTTAGAGAGCCGAGGGAGGTTGAGACATCTGATAGGATTTATCTTGATAAGACTCAAAGACTGAGCACTGCGAGCACGATCTTTCAGCACTCGCTGTATTGTCAGATGCCGTGTAGCTAATTAATCGAATGAAATTGATGATGATCAAGCCCGCTAGCTCCGAGATGAATAGGTACAAGGCTTAGGTGTGAAACAATAAAATGAAATTGCACTATAGTTTGTTCGCTCTTGACGTGCAAAGGCGTAGTTGATGTTAGTGATGGGAAATGAATTATAATAACAAAAATATTATTTACTTATTAATTTTTGAAATTTTTAATCTTTCATTCAATCAAATCTTTCATGTCTATATAGAGGGCACAATAGGAGCTGTCCCTAGGAATTTACGATTTCAGGAAATAGTACTCTAGAATGTATTAATGAATGTAAAGTCAGTAGCTAAATCAATTTTCATAAGTTTAAGCTTTCATTTTATAAGAAGCGTTATCCGCTTTAGAAACATATATGTACGTAATTAGTATTCGTTGTAGCTACACCGAAGCCAGTTAATAGGCTTCAGTTAATATAACTTCATAGGATAACACGACTGTGTAGGATAACAAAAAGGTAATATATAAGTAAAAAAAAAATATTTAAATTACTATTTTACGTCGACTAGATTTGATCACAATAAAGACTTAGAAAACATCAGTGCAGTTCGGCAAAATGAAGACTTGTTAAGTCCATCACTATCCTGACGCGGCGGCGAGGCGGCGCGGGCGTCACCTCATTACACTTTGTAATTAGGGCCGTGGGCCGAGCTGCGGCCCTGCACTAAATCACGACAAGCTTAACATGCGCGACCGGCGGCGTCTCCCGAACAGGCATAAACCACAACACAATACCCGTTTATGACTGTGTTATTGAATATTAAAACGTTAAAAAAACCTCCGCCTGACGTTGGATGGATCTCCTTTACATATTTCCAAACAATGCATCACTGAACGTACCTTCACACTACCTGAGAGATTTACAGCTATTGTTCAGCAATAAATCGAATGAAAGCGACTTCAAACACCTTAAGGAGAATACAAAAATCGGAACAAGCACTTCGTACATTGTTAGAGGCGTTGAAGATGACACCAGTGCGCTAAATCCGCTTTCGCGTTGATGAGACGCCCCATCGTCCACGGCGGCTTCCGACAGCGCTAACAAGAGATGGCGACGGTGGTGGCATTAGAAGCAACACACTCAGCGTGTCGAGTGAAAGTCGAATGAGCACTAGATCGGCCGAAGTTGATAAACATCGGCACGCTCTTCACATTGTTCGCGCTCCGATACACGAGATAAGGCTTTCTCCGCTCGTCTCTCGAGAGCTACCGTGAGAACGTATCGTATGATATGACTCGACGTTCGTTAAACAGAGGCCTCTTTATCCGAGATGCAATCTGCACAAACAACTCCTCGTTCATTCAAGCCCATTTGAGAGAGGAATTTCATATAGGAGAGCACTTCGCAGCTATTTCTGTACCTTTGACTGTGGCATAATGAGATTGGAGCATAAAAGGAGAATGTAGTTTTAGAGCGAAATAGTTATGAATAAATGTAAATGTTTGATACGATGCCTTGCCATTACAATATGATAAACATGAAGCGGCGTGTCAGCGGGGTTAATCAATTCCATGCAAACATTTTTAGTCCATTGACTATCGCATCCTCGCCAGACGTCGGGGAGCCGATCGACTGAGAACCGGTAAGAGCAATGTGGCATCATATTCTAGAGCAAAAACTATACAAGCCTGTTTATGCGCAGCTGAAACTATGGAGATTAGCACCGTTATGCGCATACAATGATATGGTATAAAAATACTGATCATAATTGCCGTATCCAATATGTTTGAAGAATGATTACCATTTAGCTGATATTATTAACATGTAAATTCTGAGGAACTAAAGATGTTTAGCTTTACTTACAATTTCATACTTTTTAATTTATTAATTATTCTGAATAACGATTGACTTTTATAACAAGACTAGCTGTGTGCTCCGCGGTTTTACGCGCTACTACATAAGAAAAAACAACAAACAAACATAGTGTGATGTGTCTATAGCCTTCCTCGATAAATTTACTATTCAACACATTTTTTTTTTAATTCGAACCAATAATTCCTGAGACAAGCCCGTTCAAACAAACAAACTCTACTGCTTTATAATATTAGTATAGATTAAATAGATTGAAGTATCAAACGAGTATCCAGTCCACTGATGGAAAGTGGTCACTGAAGGATATCTGTAAGAAACTTAGTACAGAACAGGAGTTCTATCTGAACTCAATCATAAATGTGTTGCTATGAAAGTAATCCGGCACAGCTCTGAAATACATATCCAGATGTGGGTAAACGCCGTTACTCATTTAACTGACTGCAAATTTTCTATCTGCATTACGCATCCGGTGGGCAATTTATTATAAACATATCATAGAAACTGCAAACAATCTGACAGCAAGACGAATGGCCAATATCATTGAGCCAGAATGCCGATCAAATCAGAACATCTGTTAAAACTCGTTTGTGTCGGAACATCTTTGCAAACTCACGAGCCTCTACACACACTCACACTCATATACAAATGTATGACAGTTTTTTCATACTCAAGCAAACCAGTCAGGCGTGACCTTTTGTGGCTTGGAAGCAACGAATCCATCATATTCAACTACATAGTAAATTTACCTTAATACTTGTGTAAACTGTGAATAAATTAAACGAGCGTGGGTACGGAATTGTAAGCGCGTTTGTTGTGTAATCATTTTGAAAACACGCGCCCAGTAGTATGTATGGAGTTGTATATCCACTTATAGTCTTGGTGAATGTTGCTATTTTCGACAAGTCGTGTCCGTCAACCCATTAATGTGCCACTGCTGGTACGGGTCTTCTTTCAGATTGAGAGAGTTTGAGGCCATAGTCCACCGCGCTGGCCAAGTGCGAATTGGTAAACTTCACACACCTTTAAGAACTTTTTAATGAACTCTCGGATGTGTAGGTTTCCTCACGATGTTTTCCTTCACCGTAA
>DWLI01001525.1:0-15284 GCA_018249915.1 Cecropterus dorantes dorantes | reverse complement strand
GCTTCGGCGGCCGCCGCTGGAAGAGCAACATCCTGCTCACGTCGATGCTGTGTCCGGGGTTACTGACCTTTGCTTTTCATACATCCAAATCTTCGGCCGAAATCGAACCTTCAAAAAAGATTTTTGTTTTCTGTACTTCTATACTAATATTATGAAGAGGAAAGATTTGATTGTTAGTTTGTTTGTATTGAATAGGCTCCGAAACTACTGGACCGATTTCAAAATTTCTTTTACCATTAGCCTATGTTCATCAGGGAAAAGTAATCCTACTTTGTCCCTGATGAACATAGGCTATATTTAATACGAGAAAAATAGGTAATCTGCGTGAAAACTATTTAAAGATGGCGACTATTTTTATTATTATGAACGAAGCACGAGTGCTTTAGTTAGACCTATATAAAGATCTATGTTGATTGGATATAAATTACTTCTAGAGGTGATCAAATTATGTTTGCTACTTTACTAAAATGATAACAGTTCGGAACAATGTACATTTGCAATTAGCGACGCAAGCCCACAATGGAGTTTTCACATACCCTTGCGTTTCACCATCTGCATCGCGGAATCGTGTATTCCTTATAGTTTGTTTAATTCAGGTGCTTATTACAACCTTCGGAATCAGTTAAAACTTCGGTCTATTTTGGCCAAGCCGAAGTTTTTGCCGAAGGTGTTTTTTTTGACCGAAGGTGGCCGAAGCCGAATTTTTAATTTTTAATTCTTCTTCTTCTGCTTAACATAAGCTACAGTCGAGGTTATATTCTGATCAAGTGATAGTGTAAGAAAAAATGTTGTAACTGACCATTTGTAAGTGGCCCCATAAATATAATAATAATAAGAAAATAAAGACATTTCATTTAAATATAAAAATAGCAAAATTCCATTTAATGGTAAGCGGCTATTACTGTCCAAAAACATGTCTTCCTGTAATTTTTCGACGTATTACTAAAAGGTTAAAACATAGACAACAGTACATTTAATGTCTGATTATTATTATCTATAATCTTCAAAAAATCTGATCGCGAATGAGATTAGATTTAAGTATCAGTGATGTACTAATAGATATATGAACTAAAATGACACAATTATAAAGTTTAAAAAGTTTTTTTTTATGTACCAATGTATCGCTCAATTTATTTTAACAAACTAGCTTTCCAATGCAATCAAAATGTGTAACTTTGGCGGAAGTACCAGTATGGTTTCATTGCGAAAGTCATCTGCAATTGACTTCAAGTAGAAACTGCTCTATGTAGAGTTACAAATTTCCACGGCCAGTAGAGATTATTTAACATCAAATGGATTGCACACTTTTATGCTACATTAGATAAAAAACATGAGTCATGCTTTTTAATTGATGTACGAATAAGGCTAAAATTACTATATAGGTATTTTATGGATTTAAGTAAAATCGTAATTCCAATATGAAAAAAAAATACACAACTTTAAGTATACAGAGGCATTAAATAATAGTCGGAAATTACAATAGTTTTTTCGGGTGTGTGATGAGTGGAAAATGGCCATTGTCAACCATCCACTTTTTAAGTTATTTAAACACGCTTTCTACACTCATAGCCCGGGATTTTCTCCTATGTCGCGGGTGCCATGAACACACAAAGACGAATAAACAAATACCCAGACCCAGAACAAAAATCTAAATTAATCATTTAAATGTCTGTCTGGCCGGGGATCGAACCCGGAACTACTGCGCGTCAAACCGATATGGTGACCGTTCAGCCACGCAGATCACCAAGTTTGATTGTTTGTTTGCCAAGTTTGTTTATAACATTGTAATGTATAAATTGAAAACTAAAAATAAATAAAAAAATATAACCATTTGTTCGTCAGCGTGGTGTTCTCGCTGTTCTTCATAATGAACCTGGTGCTGTGGGGCAAGGGCTCGTCGGCCACGGTGCCGTTCTCGACGCTGGTGGCGCTGCTGGCGCTGTGGTTCGGCGTGTCCGTGCCGCTCACCTTCATCGGGGCTTACTTCGGCTTCAGGAAGAGGGTGGGTGCTCACTTGCCTTATTGCTAATATTTTAATGGTGTACGAATATCGTTCGAATCGACTGAAACCGAATATTAATATTCGGTTCCAAACGAAACGAAAATCGAATATTTCGATAATTTTCAAATTATTCGTCGAATTTCGAATAATTCAAAAATTCGATACTGGTTTCGATTTCGATGAGAATGTCACACAATACCGTAAACGTACAAAATGTGGACTGAGCTTCCTAAGGTATTCCCATAGCGCAATGACATAGGGCTTTTCAAGAAAGGTGCAAATAGAGGTTTCTGTTAAAGCCGTAGCGTAGCGTTTCGATAAAAGGACGTGGGTTCTCTGATTTTGTGGCAATGTTCTATATGAAATTTATTACCGATGTCCATGGGGTGCAATGTCATCAAATCTTAAAAAAATTGGCTAGGTGTCGTATCTGTGCAGAATCAGAAGTATTATTACTCCTAAAAAGTAAAACTTATGTTATTTCCTTCTCATTTCAAGCCGTAATGGCAGGTTTAGGTCATTGTTAGAAAGAAATTGTCATAAGATAACGATGGCTGTACGACTACAACCCTTTTTATGTTACATTACTGGGCTCAGGTGTCTTCCCACAACTGTAGGAAGCCTGGAGCGTAGACGCTGCTAAGATGCGTATTAATAAGTGGGGGTATTAATAAAACCGGAATTACAGCCTGTAAAGCCTCCGACGAATTAAATGAACGCATATGACAACAATAAGGGCTGACAGATTATCGTGTCCTCTATAGAATGGGAACGCGTATGTACTTGCCCCTAGGGGTCACCCATCCAACTTCCGACCGCGCCCGACACGCTTAACATTGTTAATTCGTAAATATCAAGAGAAGCTATGCTGATTTCTGGTTGGAATACTAGTAGGTTTTGACCATAACATTATATCGTTTCCAGATCCTCGACCACCCAGTGCGCACGAATCAAATCCCGCGGCAGATCCCCGAGCAGTCGCTGTACACGCAGCCGCTGCCCGGCATCGTCATGGGCGGAGTGTTGCCCTTCGGATGCATCTTCATTCAGCTCTTCTTTATACTTAACTCTCTGTGGTCTAGTCAGGTATGGATACACTAAGTGTATTTTAAAATTTAGAGCTGCTTAAACATCTTTTTTTATATATATACCCTTTTAACACTTTTCTTGAGTTGAGAACACTTACTTGAGTTCATCAAACTTATATACTACCTTTATTACTATATAAGTATATAATACATATTATATTTTTGGAGTGGTCTATTTACTAGATTACACTACGTATATTTACCCAAATTTTCATAATTATAAAAAGCCCCCTCCTTTTTTCCTATTTCCAGGCGCCATTAATAATAATTATAATATAGCCTATGTCACTCTGCAAACTGATACGATTCTAATGATATGTCATACATCACAATCTGTCAAACCATTTGAGCTGTCGTGAGAGTCAAAGAAATGAACTTATGCTTTCGCTCGAAAAGCATTACCCTTCTTCTGACGCAATCGCTAAGTAGAGCAAATACAATGTTGCTATAGGCCATAGAAAGAACAATCGATCTATGGTTCATTCTAAAATCGAATCCCTAAGTCAGCGAAACTATGTTACAATTAAAAACCATTGCTTACAGATGTACTACATGTTCGGTTTCCTGTTCCTGGTGTTCGTGATCCTCGTGATCACATGCTCGGAGACGACGATCCTGCTGTGCTACTTCCACCTGTGCGCTGAAGACTACCACTGGTGGTGGCGAGCCTTCCTCAGCGCGGGCTCCACCGCCGGCTACCTATTCGTGTATTGCTGCCACTACTTCGTCACCAAGCTCAACATCGAAGACGCCGCTTCGACCTTCCTGTACTTCGGATACACCTTCATCATGGTTTTCCTCTTCTTCCTACTCACCGGAACCATCGGCTTCATGGCCTGCTTCTGGTTCGTTAGGAAGATCTACAGCGTGGTGAAAGTCGATTAATGTGAGTGCGTTTTAGATAAGGGACAGTGCGTTGGTGGTGCGGCAGTGGTGTTGTGTCGTGCTGTTGGCTCCTATTGATCAAGATTTTCAGTGTACGGTACGAAGAGTACTTGGTATTTTCTCGAGCTGCAAACTTCGAATTGTTACAGTTTTAAAGGGTTTTTTAAGTAAATTAAGTCTTTGTTTATTGTAATAATAGAATCACATGAAGAACAAGCATATTTTTATGTCATATTCAGATTTATTGTCATCAATAAAAGCCACTTTCCCAGTGACGACAAAAGGACAGGTAATACTGCCGTACCCAATGTGATTAATGTATAAACTTTATATCCTAAATATATGATAGTCACACGAGCGTGTTTTTAGACATTCATTTATTTGCCTTTTTATTAATAGTCTATATTTATGATTTTAATGTCTGTAAATAAGATTGAAGGTAACATTAAAATATATTTATTGCGTAACCATGAGGCGGCATTACAGATACTGCACAATAAATTAGAAATAATTAAAAGTTATTTTTAAAATATGATGTATACAAAAATGTTTTGTTAGAGTAGTTAGTACTTAACCACATTTCAAGTAAAATATTAATAATAATCACTTAATAATTGGATCTATTTATAGAGGTTACTACTAACTAAAATTAAATGAATTCTTCATCTGTTGTGAAGTCGGTTTTGTATGTTTTTAAGTTGATGTGTTAAGTAAATGAAAAAAGTTGTTTGTGTATTGGTCTCACATTAAAATAATTCTGGTACATATAACATATGCAAGATATGTGACAGATGTTTAATGAATTTCTGTGGAGGTTTGGTAATAAATAGTAATATAATTTCAGAATATAAGTATATAATGTCAGAGATTAAACTGACACCTAAATACCAAGTTTTGACAAAAAAAGGTCCCCATAATGTTATTATTTTTTAAATGTGCATTTATAATATCCCCATAGAATATAATGTATGTATGGTGTTTAAACGGCTATAAATAATGTATTGACCTTGTTAACAGAAATTGTAGAGAACAGAGTCAATAAATAAATCCTTGAATGTGGTAAAATTGTTATTAACAAATGGATAGCGTTTAAAGAATGATTGCCTGAGGCAAATATATGTGGTTTACTATTCATGAGCATGGTCATTAGGCAAACTATTCACGTTTTAATTAGACACAACTATGGTCACTGGTCTGTGGCCTGATTAACAAATACTTAAAATCTATTTTGTCATCCACTGTCCTAAACTGCCATATATAATAATTTAATGGACATCTATTATAAAATTATGTGTGAACTGGAGCTTCTGGTTATCGTATATGTGTAATAGATGTTTAAAATGACAAAAGCAATATTGTATACTTATTCTGAATCTAATCAGATAATTGTGGACTATCAAAGTATTAACGTATTTAATATTGCAACATTAGGCATTGTATTGTAATATTTTTTATAGTAATTGTAATTAGTTTAGAATATCTAATTGTATGTTATCTGTATGGAATTTCTTTTCAATGAATTCAAAAAATTATGAGTTATTTTTTTCTGACTTTAGCCAGATTTTAGCAAAATTTTCTTATTTCGTTATTTATTTTGATTATTTGTCAATTTAGTTCGAAAATATGTAGCGCAGATTATACGAAATTTGGGAGATGAATTGTCCTTAAAATTGAAGAGCTAGTCGCTGCATCCTCACTTTAATAAGCTATCCACTAAAATTGCTAAAGGATTATCTGGTTAAATTGTTGTTAAAAGTAATTTGAATCTGGTGCCCGAATTATATGCTATACTTAATAATCTCATGACTAAATTTCCCTAAAATGGCGCGTTTACATTAGATCACTTACCGAATGCGTTGCTTGCAAAGTTTGTTTGTTTGTTAAATTAACTAGCTTGTTTCGATTGGGTCGACAAATAGTCCGCATTCAGATTAGTCGCAATAATAAGCAGTTATGACCTCAACAAAATACAAATTCCTGGGTCGGTCGCAAGCAGGCCGCTTGTTACAAGATATACCTAATTGCTGTTTACATTGGTCGGTGGCCAAGGTCGTTTACAGTCGAGTACATGCATATCGACCTAAAGTAAACGCCCCATAACAGTACAAAATTAGGACCCCAAATCATTTATTTTATTTTTAAGGCATTTTTACTTGTTTATCACTTATTCACTACATTGAGTGATTATTCTGCAAGTTTATTTGTACTTTAGTTGTAAGATGTTTTAAACTATGCTTCGTTTACTGGAAAACAGTTGATTGTAAACAATAAATTAACTATTTTATAATTGAATTTTATTCCACACATACCTTTAGCACAGCCTTTGATTGGGTACAAGTAAGACGTATAAAACATAGAAAAAATAATAATTTAGTGCATTATTTACAAATAAACGATTCAATTAATCCATATTACAGTTTTGCCGACGTATTATGAAATCGATATTAACTGTGATATTTACTAGGCACAATACAGATAAATATTATGATTACAAATCTTTTAAGATGCAGTCAGAATGTAAATAGAAATATATTTTTAGTATGAATAATAGTGAGAATTTCATTCATGACTATGTTTAGAATCATTTTAATACTTATGACATTTATGTATATTTCTTTTTAGTGTAAAACCAATTTTAAACGACAGCATCTTAACAGATTCTACATTAACCATGTTATTATACAATTCACATCTTAACATAATATTTTAAAAACATCCAGATGTGTTTACCTGTGTTGCCTGTATACTTGTATGTACGGGATTTGGTAATAATTAAACACGGAAGATAATAAATTAATAAAATACAGCAAAACAATTTCAATTACTATCACTACTTTCTGAGAGTTCTGCTTTATCTTTTGGTAGATTTACTCGTTTTTTAAATGGTTTTCTTTTTCGATCAATTTTCGTTTTCCTGAATATTTCAATAGCTTTCATTTTATTCTGTAAAATATTTTGCATGTCCTTCTCTCTTTGAGGAATGATTTCTTGATACCTATCAGTCTTTGGAACATTGATCTCGATATTCCCTTCTGTTGTGGTACACACTTTTTCAATCGCAACAATCTTTTTCTTCTTACTTTTGCTAGTTCCTGGTGTACTGGTTTCAGGAGTATTATCATTTTTCTTAACCCTTCCTTTTCTCTTCTGTCCAGCTTTTAGTTTAGTTTCTCCTACTGGTTCACTGTCTCCCTGGGTTTCTGGATTATTTTCTACATTCCTCTTTTCAGGGTCCATTTTTTGAACAGCCGCTTTAACTCTTTTACTCATCTGATCTTCCAAAGATTGGAATTCGATTTTTTTCTTAAAATAATCATGAACAGTTTTCTGGGTTTTGTTTTCGAGCATCCTTTTCAAAACTGGCTGTACTATTACATCCAATTTATTCTGTGACCAACCAAATTTAGCTTTTGCGTAATCGCGTAAAATGGTAATGTCTATCTTGCCCCATGTAAATTTCTCTTTACTTTTTTCAACATTAGGATCCAAATATGCTTGAACGACCTGAAAATATAAAAAATATATATATAAAGAATTATGGACTTCATACAACTTAAGATCTAAACGAATTTATGAATATACTGAAACAAACATTAACATAAATTACTTACTCGAACACTAGGAAAGTCATCACCCAAAGTAACATTTCGCAATTTTTTCTTAAGGCTCGTGTTATCCGTCCTTCTTCCTGCCCTGACCCAAGTTTTGAACTCTTGCAATCCGGTAATGATTTTTTCATATTGTCCATGTTTAGAGTCTTCTTTAAGTAACTGCCTCTTATTGAATGGGAATGACGCTAAAATTTCCATAGCTGTGACAGGGCCTACGCCAGCCACTCCAGTCGTATAATCACTACCAACTAGTAAGGCTAGTAATATAAGTTGCTCCCTAGACAAATCTGCAACAAATATATATGATCACATGAGCTTTTGTGTCTTAAAATCGACATTAAAACATTATTCTACACAATGTAGTATGTAATACATCTATTTCAAAAATTCTAATATAATATGGTGTGGATTGGCTCATATGATTGTATGTATGTAAGGACCACTTACTAAATGATTTTTCTATTCTCTCGCTCAAAAATTGCAAAACATGTTTTTTCTGATTGAAGAAATTTTTGTAGACTGTTTTGCCACCAAAAAGCCAAATATCGCTATCATCGGTTATTGTACCATCTGTTAAATTAACACTCTCAAGAAATGCACATTGAGCTTCTGCTTCCATTGGAGCTACTATGTAAGGAATACCAAATAATTGAAGTAGTTCTTGTGCTTCCTTGGTCATTTGCTCTGTGATATTACGACCAATGCGTTCCATTCTGCCCTTCTCCTGAAGTAAATTGACTTCTTCTTCTTCAATGTCAGCTACCATTGATTTTAATGTGTCAGTTGATATTGGCTCTTTAATAGGTTCATTAGACTGATCAATCGGTTTGCTTGTAGGTGTTTGTTCTACTGGCCTATTTTTTGGTATTTCTGTATTGCTTTTTATTGTAGAATCTTTTGTCTTATCATTGTTTAGGTTTTGTTCAATATTCTTACTTTCAGGCATTAATTCCAAGGTCTTTGCTTGGTTGTGATCGATTTCTACACGATCAATAACGCTACTTCTGTTTGTAACTTCAAGTGGCTCAACCTCAAGAAGTTTTGATTCTATAGTGCAGGTTCTATTATCAATATTCGTAGTTTCACAATGTTTCATTGAATCAGTCTTTGTTTCAAAAACATCAGCGAATATGTCGTCTTCTATGGTATCTGTCATGGTTAGTGTAACCTGTACGACCGGTTTAGCTGGTTTTATATCTGTATCTGATACCTCTTCAAATTCATCACTACTCGAGTCAGATTTGTTATCAGAAGCATTAGAAACAGTTTTCAGCTTATCTGATTCTACCATAACATCCTCTGAACTTGTGTCTAGTGAAATGACATCATCGGCAGGTTTTTCAATGCAAACTACCGAAGATTGTGTCATATCCATATCAACAATAGTTTTTAAACTCTTGTCAACATCTGACTGGCCACTATCAATATCTTGTACTTTGGACTCTGAAGAAAATAATGGCTTTACTACATCAACTTTTTGCAAAAGTTCATCCTCTCCTGAAGACACATCGACATTGTCCACAATAACAGATTTTTCTTGATTAATTTCTTCAATAATTTCATCAACTTTCAAACATTTTGTTTTGCCCTTATTTCCTTTATTCTTGGATGCAACAATAGTATCAATTGCTTTATGTGTAAAGTCACTATATTGCATAATATAAGCTTTAGCAGTAGAATAATCTGGCTGCTCGTATCCATCACCATCTTCTGAATCACTACCAACATCGGAATAGTCTGAATCGGATTTGTATGAAGTCCAAGAATCATCAGCTTTAGAAGTAGTAGCACTAGTATTTGGCTCTTCAACACATTCTAAGGACATCTTAATCGCTTTTTCTAGATCTGCTTCTAATTCATCTTTTTTTATTATTGCTTCTTCTTGAACTGTTTCTTTTGATTCACTGTCACATTCTAAGGACATACTTATTGCTTTTTTCAAATCATCATCGGATTCATCTTTTATATCATCAACTTTTTCTACATTTGTTTCATTCTCTTTTAATAATTTGGCCTCTTCCCTCTTTTTAGCATCAGCTAAAGCTTGCTGTACATTACTAATGAGTAGATACCGAGTAGTATTATTGGCCGCGATACGACGCGTGGGCAAGTTTTCTATTTTAGTGTCTATACCTTCTTCATTAAGCAGTGACTCAAGATCATTTAGAGACATTCCAATATCACCCATCTCTTTTTCTGTTTCTTCAAGACATTCCTGTACTTTTCTCCTTTTAAGTAATCTCTGCATCTATATTAACATGTTTTAGAATATTAGTATTTAAAAAAAATCTCATAAAATTACAATAAATATTCAGATATTAGCACTCACCTGAAAATCTGAAAAATTATCACTCTTTTTTGGCAATGTGTGAAGTTTACCCCAGGAGTTCATTTTTCTTGTTTCTTTGAGTTCTACCAGTAAATCATATTTTTCTTTCACTGGCATATTTTTGAAATTGTCTGATTCAATATCAACTGAGTGCAAGTCAACTGTGGAGGCACTTGAATCTGCTTCTTCATCAGACCTGGAAATTTATTATAACCCTTATTTATACCCTGTATTACCATGGAATTAAATGCTGTTACCAGTAAAATCAAAAACACAAATTTCTTTAAACATTTTTGAAATTAATTTCAAATACATACTCTGATTCACTTTCTTCCTCCCTGGCTGGCAATGTAGGAAGTTTAAATATATCATCGGTTTCTGGTTGTGTTGTAGCTTTGTTCTTCTTCGGAGATATTTGGTTGCCCAGTAATGATCCTATGGCAGTCTTTTTGCTAAGTAATAAAGCTATTTCCCGTCTCAGTCTTTCTGATTCTGAGTTGTATTTGGTTTTGTTGTCTTGACGTTTTGCCTAATAAGGATGTAACATGATTGTAATGTTATTAAAAAATAATATTTTCTGCTACCATACCTAGTTTTTTTGAAACTAAGTTACTTACAATAGTTTCCCTTTTTAACTCAGGAAACCCACCATCAAAGACAAATACTGGCTTAATTCTAAAGTAAAGTAATTTGCAAAGTCGTTGAAACAACCCCATGAGATGAGCATTCGGTAGAGGAGCACCTTTCGCATCTTGATAACCTTTCACAACCTGATGCAACCATATTGAAATATCTGCAAAGATTTCACATCAATAATATTAATCGCATAATAGGCAAAACATTGAAGATGTTGACAAAAGAAACAATTGCCTACCGACAGCCAAGACTTTGTTCTCTAAAGACTCGACAGGCACGGGCTTCCCTGCGGGCTCTATCAGCCTCCACAGTCCAGTGACTCCCATCGCGTGTGATTAAATTCCAGAACAGATTTTTTGTTTTAAGAAATGTATAAATCAGTGTACATAATAAAGGTCGTTTCCCACGAGATCTCCGGTCAATCGTCGGTCTCTTCCTCACACATCGCAACCATTTCGCTCTGTGAACTCGACGTTATTTATTACGCACACAACAACAGTACGAAATGCCGGCAGCTACTGGCGCATTCGTACGTAAGTGTTCGGTTCACTACATACAATATCAAATGTTTTACTACGCCGCGACGCCCACTCTTTCCCACACTTTATTTTCTCACGCCCCGTGCGTAACCCCACATCCTATGACCGGCTGTCTGTCTGTCAGTCGGCGCGCTGTAGTCGGCCGACCTCGTATCGTATCGCATCACTCGATTTTATTCGCGCGCGTGTAATTGACAACACGCTTGCACATCGCTCCGTGTCTATGGGCCGTCTTGACAGTTCGTATTTCTAGCGTTGTCGTAAACTCGAATAAACACAATTTTTTATCAGTTTTCTATAACAAATATATTCCAAATAGTGTTTGCTCGATGTTTAGTACGTGATAAGCGACGTTTATCGGTCGTAAATAATAAACAACAAGCCTGGGAATGTTGGCTAGACTGTCTGAAAATCCTATCGTCGAACAGGTGTTTTTGAATGAAATGTGTGTTAAAGTTCCCATCGTAATTATTTATTTATGGTGCCGTGAATAATACAAAAGTGTATCGATCGAGAAACAAAAGTCACCGTAGCAATCCAAGGAAGTGCATCGCTCGGACAATCGTACAAAGTGACAACATAGGGGTGATAACGAGGGACGCCACTGGTGACAAGGGTCCCCCTCGCACGATGACTCGCGGTGGCAGGCCGGGCGCCCGCCGCAGATAGGAGCATGGGAACGGCGCCATATGCGGGCAATTTTTAAATCGATACATAATGAAGTGGCAGGCGAGGTGAGAGCGAGCCGTGGCGAGCATGCCGCATCAGTACGGCGCGGGCGCTGGGGGCATGGCGCAGGGCCCGCCGTCGCCGCCGCCGCAGCACGGCGCGCTGTACCCGCGCTACGCCAGCGCCGCGGGCCCCGGCGCCGGCGCCTACCGCCCCGAGGAGCGCCGCCTCACGCGCGAGGCCATGGAGCGGTACCTGCGCGACCGCTCCGACATGGTCGTCGTCATTCTGCACGCGAAAGTCGCTCAGAAGTCGTACGGCAACGAAAAACGTTTCTTTTGTCCGCCGCCCTGTATATATTTGTTCGGCGACGGATGGCGGCTCCGGCGCGAGCGCATGCTCCGCGAGGGCGAGACCGAGCAGGCAGCGCAGCTGTGCGCCTTCATCGGCATCGGCAACTCCGACCAGGACATGCAGCAGCTAGACCTGAACAATGGCAAGCAGTACTGCGCAGCCAAGACCCTGTACATATCAGATTCAGACAAGCGAAAACACTTCATGCTCTCGGTTAAAATGTTTTATGGGAATGGGCATGATATTGGGATATTTAATAGTAAAAGAATAAAGGTGATATCTAAGCCGTCGAAAAAGAAGCAATCACTAAAGAATGCAGATTTGTGCATAGCTAGCGGTACTAAAGTAGCATTATTTAATAGACTGAGGTCACAGACTGTTTCAACAAGGTATCTTCATGTGGAGAATGGCAACTTCCATGCCTCCTCAACGCAATGGGGAGCATTTACGATACATTTGCTGGATGACAATGAGAGTGAGTCTGAAGAGTTTGCAGTGAGGGATGGTTATGTTCACTATGGGTCCACTGTAAAGCTTGTATGTTCTGTCACCGGGATGGCCTTGCCACGTCTCATCATTCGAAAGGTACATCCATATCCATACATACAATAAAAATGATAGTTCCCCATGTCGCTACATCAAACTTATTTGTAAAATAATTCTTTAGAAAACAGAATAAGTAATTATACAAAATTCATATATTTTTTAAAACTTTTGTCTATATGCTTGACTAAGGAGTTATAATTTCTTTATAGTCTTCATCTTGATTTAACATTAACATATCTTTGTTTTATTCAAATTCATCTACTCTATCAAATTTATCACCAGTTAATGATGTCATTTTTTTTAATGTGGTTGGATCCGCAGGGCACATCTTACTCTATACAAAGTATCATTAATTTACCAATCATTATTATGATGATTAATACAAAAGTCCATTGTTAATATTAGCCATAAGTCAGATCAATTAATGGTAAATAATTTCTTACAATTAATTGTTTATTTTTATTAAGAACAAATACTTTAACAATAAATGATGACATAAATAAATAAAAATATAAACAAAGTTGTTATACCATACATTTGGTGTTAAAGGTACTTTTATCTATCATAATAGTAAAAATATAAAAAATGCCTTTACACATAAATGCAACGAAGTACTAAGTTTCTTTAAAATTTTTAGTCCCAAAAATGTTGCGAAACCATCATGCAAACCACTAATGTTTATTTAATTTTAATTTTTAATTTAAAAATGCAATGAAATTTATTACTATAATTTAAAAAAGCCCTAAATCATAATCAATGCCTAACAATATTTGTGGCAACCATTACAGATAAAAAATAAATGTTGATAATAAGATTTTTTTGTCATATACAAATTTACTACACATTAATTATTGTTATTCTACTAATACTAATTAGTTGCAACGTCTTTAAATGCCTGAAATGTTACCTGCTAAAAGCTAAGATTCCTAACTATTTGGAAATTAAAACTTTGTTTGAAATAATTATTCATTTACAACTTTATCTTTTTTCATAGGTCGATAAACAAATGGCTCTATTAGAAGCAGACGATCCGGTATCCCAACTCCATAAATGTGCGTTCTATATGAAGGACACGGAGAGAATGTACTTGTGTCTGTCACAAGAGAGGATCATCCAGTTCCAAGCAACACCGTGCCCAAAGGAGCCAAATAAGGAGATGATAAACGATGGAGCATGCTGGACCATCATATCAACAGATAAGGCTGAATACCAGTTCTACGAAGGGATGGGACCTGTCAGGTAAATATTTTTAAAATTTTGGGTAATATTTTTGTATGCGTATATTTCTGTCTTTGTGTTTACACTTTAAGTCTTGCTTTAAACCTTTATATTTTGAAGGTTAGATGTGGTGTATTATATTCTGTAAAATCCCTCATCTGTCTAGTGAAAGAGTGATACAAATTGGAAACAAAGTTTATAGGGACAGAAAAAAACTATTAAAAATAAATGATTTTGACAGATGTTTTCATCACTGTCTTTCTTGTTTTGTGAGAAGAAGACACAGGATATTTATAATTAAGCATTTGTCGGTATTTAAGTGTTGAATCATTTATGTGTCATAGATTATTCAAGAAAGTGTGAGACTATAGATATAAGATCTATAATACCTTAGGATTAACAACTTAATCAAAACGTTTCTTTTCTTTAAAAATTTATTGCTATCCTCGAAATATTAAACTTAGTAAACTTACTAAACGTAATATGACACTTTAAAGTGTTTATATAAACAAGAACATAACTTTATATTAAGAAAATACAGGTAGACACAGACACAAATCCAAAAGCTTTTTTTTATCAGACTAAAGTAGCAAACGAGTATGCAGTCCACCTGATGATATTTGGTTAATGTCGTCCATGGACATCTGTAAGCAACTTAATATACAACAGGGGCCCTATCTGATCTCGGTCACAGATGCGTTGCTACTCTCGAAGACGCTTCATATATAAGTGAGCTGGAATGAGAGATATTAGAACTAGAAAACAGGAACTAACGACTTACAAAATTAACATTTGATAAATGATTTACAGCTAAACAATGTTCATTAAAATCAGTGAATTCACCCACTCAGATTTAAACAACTGTTTTGTTGGACAATATCCAACAGTAACTTTACATAAATGTTAATGCATGTAATTTTACATAAATGTTAATGCATGTGCATATTACGGTCCAATTTGTACTCCAATATTGGAAGTGATTCCATTGAGGAATGCGATTCCATTAAAAGCTATCTGTAGTAAAATCTGCAAGACAGCAACCGGAGCTATAAATATTTTTAAGTAATTTTAAATGGTAATTCCAAAGTATTATATTTAAAATTTATATACCGAAAATGGTATATTTTTATTCTTAATAGTATAAAAACTACGACAGTAACGCGGTAAATTCACTCATATTGTTTTTGTATTGACAATCATAAGAAAGGGTTTTTTTACCCTTAAACTTTACCGATAAAATTTTAGGTTGTAGGTTTATCCTCTAAAAATGAAACTAGAGCAGTAGTAACTTAGGTAAGTAGACTCAGATAAGTAACCTAAATTATAGATACCGAAATTTAAAATGAAATAGTACATAGAGCAAAGTATCGAAAAGTTTATCGTAAATCGTAAGCGAAATGAAATCTT
>DWLI01001524.1:0-15285 GCA_018249915.1 Cecropterus dorantes dorantes | reverse complement strand
AAAAAATATATATATAAATAATGTCAAAATTTTAATGGTTCTAGGTTTACTTTAGGTTCTTAAAAACTTCCCGCCCTCTCTTATAGACGTCCAAGCCACTATGAGACAAAAATAGATGGCGTTGTTATTTCTACGAAACCAAATATTTCGACAGTCTAAAAACCCTCATAAAATGCGTATTTGATCTATATAATAAATTAATAATATGAACTATACCCACTCGTTACTATACTCAATATGTACCTACAATATTATATTTAATCTAATTGTAAGATGTTGATAGATTCAATTGAATAGTAATCATTATCGCCTTAATCTAGCTGTTCCGGTTGTTTTCTTCATACTAATATCTCAAAGCTTATTATTAATATCAAAAAGCTTTATTAAACAGTTAGTGAATTTCTGTAATTATTTACTTATATGATTTCCTGTTTTCGGTACACAATTAAGCTAAGTTTCCCAAACTTTATTATGTCATGGCCCGTTATGATTTTGTCTTACCCTTGTGAGTCGCCAACATTTTAGGTAGGTTAAAACTGATTTCAATGTCTGAAAACGTAGCAATAATGTAAAAAAGACGGTTAAGAGGGCGTCGTACTCGTATATAAGTGATTCCATATGTAAAATGATAAAAAAATCTAAAGGTTATTAAAAATAAAATCTCTTTAAACACGTTTTTATGTTTAACTGTATATTTTCGTGGCCCGGTACTGCGCGACCCATTACTTGGGTAATGCAATAGAACATATTTGTATTTGTATAGACATACTAATATTCCGATGAAGACAGTTCATAGTTCATGTATGTTTATTACCTGTGATTGCCGATAGCGGCTAGCAAGGTGTTCTGTCGGAAGGTAATTGCGTTGTTCCGATTGTGCCTTCGCCTCTGCACTATTACCTGATATAACAAGCTTATATTGTTTACTTGCTTGTAGTACGAACTCTAATCGCGGTAATTGTGATTGAACTTGTATCATATTATTATAAAGTGTTTCAGTGCAAGCTAAAAATGTGTTTATATTTTAAAATATTTTGAAATGAAATCATAAGAAACCGTAAGGGTTAAAAGAATATGTCATTGAGTTAAATGCGCTGCATTTGCTGATTGATATTTCATATACGGTGTGGCCAAAAAATCGTCGATCAAATGCAAAAAGGGGTTATATTTAGTTAGGAGATTTAGATTTTTTTTTTACTAATTGTTATAAAAATTCGAATAAATCTACATTCTGTAACTTTTTCATAATTTTCGCTAGATTGGTACTAATTAGTCCTTGAATTAGATTGATTAAAGTTAATATTAAGTTTTACGAAAAAAAATTCTCAAATCATAACTTTGTATTTAGTTCGGACCCCACTGTGAAAAAAAATACTCTGCCGGAAAGTGACCCTGTACCTATTATAAGTTTTGGCTCATTAATAAGGGATTCTGAAAAGGTACCCATGGCCATGCGTGGGTTTCTATTTTTACTACAAACAATTTCCACTAGATAAAAAATGTCCACTGTCGATTTATGGTCAGGCGACATTGGATACATTAATCATGATTAAAAAACGTCATAAATAACAGATTCTGTTTTGAAAGTCACATGTTGAAGAGTATACAGTAAAATTTGTAGAATTACGAAGCAGCGGTAGCTTGTGGCTAATAACTTAGGTAATGCGCTTGCTGATGGAGCCAGCTGGCGGGATTGCCTTGTAAACACGCGACGCCTGTCAACATGACATTAGTCGTTGTAGAAATGGCTGGTTTTTACAAACCCTTATCCAATGTACCTCGAAAGATCGTTAGTGGAGTAAAATCAACTGAATTTCAACCCAAACTGATTGAGTTGAACTTTACATACACGTTCAGTTTGGACGTCAATGCGTAATTAGTTTAGTGACGTCGTTATAAATATGGCAGACTTTCCAAGTTGGCGGATAAATTCTATTTTCTGATGTACCCCTATGATACTTTATAAAAAAAAATCTGACAATAATACAAAAACTAAATTACATTTTTTCATACTTTATTTTATAGTATAGAAGTAACAATGAGCATGCAGTTTACTTAAGTAAGTGATTGGTGCAGCCAATGGGTATTGATAATCAGATGGAATTAGAATTCTACCCGCAATCGGCTACAGATACACAGGAGTAATTTCCTGACGAATAAGTTGAAACGTCTTGTATGTTTCTTTTATCACATTTTTCAAATCAGAACACAGCAGCACTAAACTGATGTTCTAAGGCAGTATTCAATATGGCAGTGGTTTTTCTGTATTCGAGTAACGAAGAGTTCTACAAGTAAAAGTTATGAAGAATTTACTAGCGCCATCAGTTGGATATATTATTAAGTCCTACTTACAAAGTTGCAAGATGAAAACTACAAAGTATTGCAAAACAGCGGCAGGTTGTAGCTAATAACTTAGTAATGCTCGCGCTGATGGATCCCGCTGCCGGGATTACCTTGTAAACGTGCGATGCTTGTCAACACGTCTTCAGTCGTTATAGAAATGACTTAGAAAAAATACGCAATTATTTTTTTATACTATATAATTAGCAAACGAGCATGCAGTCCAATTGATGGTAAGTTGTCACTAAGCCCCGTGAACATATGTTATCAACCCCAAATAAAAAGAGTCTCTCACCTGAGGTGGGCCACTGTAGCGTTTCAACCGCATACTAAGTTGGAACGCTTCGGATAAGTGAGTCTTTAAACCAGAAGACAACAGCGCTTATTACATTTAAACAAATACAAGAATTTGCATTATAGATAGCTAAGATTGTAAGATTGCAAAATAGGAAGAATAAAGTCGCTAAATTGGACAACTGCGGTCTATATTGTGGTTAATAACTTGAATATGCTTGCCTACTAAGACATTTAGCGGAACTTTATTCAATCAAAGGTGGTAAAACCCTATGTGCACACCACATCACCACAGCTATTTCTGCCTAATGCTGTTAATGGGTTAGTTACTGTTAAGCGTTGCTGTACTCTGGTTTTATAAGTGAGACATACTGATCCGAGACGTTCCAACCTAGCCCGCAGTTTAGTTGGGTTCTAATGTTATCTGGGTGTAAATGGGCTGTAGTAGCAGTTACCTACATGAGCTCGACTTCATGATCGTTTCTATCAAATATAACGAATGGTTCTATAAGTCTATTTTCGATTTTGCATCATAAAACATAGATTTCATTATAAGATTGCAAGAAAAAAATAAAGTCGTCGCTAAATTGAACGTTAATTCTGTATAGTAGTTGAAAACTTAAAAACCTTTGCCTGAAAGACTTTTGACTAAATTGTATGCATACCATATATTTTCTATTGACTACGTAAAAATTGAAAAATAAACGTTCAATATATTCTATCTTGTAATAAGTGATATGTAGAACGATTCATAATTATATGCACATTAGGATATTTATTTAAGGAAGCCCATTTGTTTAGGTTTATTTTGAGTACGAGTATTGCAGACAGTTCTAATAGATTCATGAGTGTGTGGATGCAACTCGTCGGCAAATAAGGCGGCAGTCAGTTAGAGGGTCGTGATTGTGAGATGTAATGATAATGAGCGGGGATATTAATACACTTAGCGCAGTCGGGACACTGCAGTTATTCAGGACATAATTACGAATGAAATTAGTTTGTTGTTTAGTATGATTTACACAATTATTTCCAACGGTAAACACCGTGCTTCAAAATTTGAATTGGAATGGCTTTTTTACATGCTCCGTCATTTATGTAAATGTAGTCCGTATTTTTTTGAATTGTATGGTAATTCAATATTTCTTGAGAGGAATCTTGGTAAATTTTACTGTATATAACGGTTCTGTAATTACCTACCACGATGCACTAACAATAAGGAGTGATATTAAAAAAAATATATTATAAAAGTTTTTTTCGCCCTGAACTCTATATAATTATATAGCGAATTGTATTATTTTACTATTAAAATGATAAATTTCGCCATATTAATTTTTGTTATAAACACTTACTAAAATATGTTGATATAGTGCTGCTGAAGGAATTATTTTGGTCAATATAAGAGGCTGTATTGCTGTTTACTTCCCAAACATGAGACTAAATCTTCATTGTGGGAGGCCTAAGCCATTTAACACATTTAAATATTTTGTTGTTTGTGGATAAGAAACTCAGTTAGATGATAAATATTCTAAGTCGTATTACCTAACTGTCTTAGATCAGACACTTTAGTATAAGAATAAGATTAAGTTCTTTATAAAAAAATAATAAAAAAAAATACCCAAAAGCGAGTTAAATGCGCACGGAGAATGCGCTACCATCAATCTTATTTTTTAATTTTAGTATACGAGTAGGTTGCAATAATAGCTGTGGAAGTATATGCAATGTATTTACATACTTACTTACTTACAAATATTTATTTGTAAGTAAGTATTTACCTATTTCGATACAATAGATAAACTAAAAAACGCTGACAAATAGCGGTTTCAAAAAGACACAAAAATCCCTCCATTCGTGTTTTTCTTATTTCTAGAAATTATTGAAGCAGCCATACTGATACGCACTCTAAAACAATCAAGTGTCTATCTAATGGTTTAAGAGGTAGAGTCCTGCGAAACACAGATATACAGCGGAGACTTTGGAACGGAGAAAAATTGGTTCCGTTTTTGACTACTGAACCCTAAAATGTACTTACCACCAGTTGGTATATTGGCGTTAGTTTTGTACTCTCGTTCTTCATGCGACAAGGTCCGTAAGGTTCTCGTCGTAGGGTTCTTGTTGCAGTCGAAGTCCCGGAGCGCTATCGTCGTATCCATGAAGGTTCTTTGGAAGCCCATCGTTCTAATGGGATGCGTTGGTACGTTGGTATCTGGAACAAGGCGGGATATGATATAAGCTCTGTTAATGCATAAAATAGTCTTAAGTTAATTGCAAATTTTTAAAGGTGATTAAAATAAAATTAATAAATTTTTTTTTTTTTTTTTTTTTTTTTTTATGAGCTAGTAAACTGCAGACTGTCTGACGATTAGTAATCACTGCCGACTATGGACGATTATAACCGATTTCATATAAAACAGGTTTAATTTTATGTCAATTACAGATACGTTGCTACTCCTCAGGACTAAGATGGTCTCTCCTTACCTCCTCTTCACCAAATAAGTGAGCCAGCAACCACACTCTACGACGAAACATAAGTACAGATTCACTCTACAAATAGGTGTAGGAGCAGAATCTTCCCGAATGATACTTTAAAAAAAGTACTAAAATTTTAATAAAATAATTACCAAGAATAACCTTTTATTAGTTTTACCGTAAATAATTATAAAAAACATTATGAATTGAAACCAAGCCTGTTTAATACAAATTATATCCACGCGATATTAATATTGGTAGAAACAGCCTTGTTTAAAATAGCTTATTTCTGTTTCGCAGTTTCCTGTTCGAAATAAATAGGCATGTGTCAATCATCTAATTAGGCAGGAAAGGTGCTCTTTTTTCAATTTTACGGTCCAAAAATGAGAGAGCGATGCCGATTCGGCGCATCTATTTGAAAAGGCACCGACGCAATTATTTCGGTCGCCGTTGAAAAAATACTCTCCAGATAATTAGTTTATGAGTTTACACAATGCACAAAATATATCGATACCGCAATTATGTTGTGAAATCGACAAACAATGTAGGGAGCTAATTGTTTTTATGTTTAATAATATGGCATCTGTTAGCGATGTTCTCGATTTGACGTTTATTGTTTGTTATCGATATATTTCTAACTTATGGTAAGAAGGCTACACTAGTTTTATTGATTAGTTATGAGGTTATTTTTGAGTTAACAATATACATATCAGACATTTTGCCATGTTGTGTAATGTAAATTGTCTGATATGTAAATTTATAGCATTGACTATTAATTAGAAATTTGTAGCAAAAAATCTGTTAATAATATTATTAGCTGAATAAAACTTGTATGGAATTGCATGCCTACTATAACGATTACTTATTTACTATATGTAACATAGTTAGGTCCTGAACTCTACAAAAGTAGACAAATATTTATCGATAATTTTAATGCGTTTTAAAGGTTACATAGAATTTATCGATAAAATCGATATGTCGTGTTGCGTTATACGTCCCACAGAGGGTCAAGCGAAGCGGCTTACACCGGGGCCTACAAATTAAGTCTATTAACTCAAACTTTTAAGTCCCTTGTACACGCGATCTTCCTTTCTTGTCCCGTGGACTTTGGGGCTTACGCGCTAAGTACCTTTTGTCCCAACTCTTTGTTTCGGGATATCTGTGTACAATAAGCGGGATTGTCGTTTGCAGCTTTAATGCAATTTAGGGAGATCTCTTGTGATGTTCACAGTTATAATAATAACTGTGAACTGTGAACTCATACGTATAGCTCCCTTAGGTATATTTTACGTAATCATTTGTTAATTTAAAGCAAGTGATCAAGGAAGTTTATTATAAATATTTCCGTTATATATTTCCTAAGGGGAAAGTACGTACGCATATTTCTCATTATTCTAATAATTTACCTCTTTTTGATTATAATAAATATAAATAATTTTATATTTTATGTATCTTGTTGGTATTGGTATAGTATATTATAGTTTTAAATCTTACATATATTCACTTTTTCAAATTTTGCAACGACATAAAGATATATAAGTAAAATAACTAAAAATGTTATTTATTTTTAAACTTTCTTCACATACACTATATGACTCTGTACAGTAGTTATAATATGTTAGTCCATGATGCTAAGTGCCTTACAATATGCTCTGACACCCATGCATATTCATAATTAATCCTAGAAAAAATAAGAGTGCTACCGGAGCACTTCTTCAGTACACCCTTGAAACCAGAACGTAGCAGCGCTTAATAGTGCTGTTATTAGGCAGAAATAAAACACACCAAATAAAATACACCTATATGTTCATAGTTACTCAGGATCTCTAAGGACACTTAATTGGTATTATTGGTAAATACCATAGGTATTATTTATCATTTAACGTTATCTTAACTCGATAATGCTCAAATTGGTTCAATAGTTTCCATGATTTAGACGAAAGAAAATAAAAACAATATACACCTCAATCAGACTAATTGACAAAGAAATCGTTTTAAAAATGTATTTTAACTGATTACACTATAACTAGCTATGGTGTAAATAATCTGCGTGTAGTAAACGCAATTATTTTGAAATTAAAGACAGGTTTTTCAAATTTATTCATTCCATTACTTTTTATATCTTTTCACTGGCGTCACCAAGGCTGGTACAAAGGTGGAGAAGCAGTTGCTACTTGCGTGAGTTGGACTTATTACTGACATAATTCCGCTATTGTTCACCACCGGTACTCCATATGGCGTAACGCTCGCCCGTCGGCCAATTTCGATACTTCCAATTTATCCTTCAAAATCCTCAGTTTTGCGTGACTGCGGATGCCGGAAGGCTCATGCTGTTATGAACTGTTTGGTTTGATAATTTGGGAAATATTTAAAGTATTCGAATTATTTAATAAATTTGATAATAATAATAACGTTTTCCACACTCATGGCTCGACATTAATATTTTTTATGTAGCGGTTGGCATGCACATGTACTTACAGAAATACACAAATATCTGGACTTAAAAATGTAATCCGAATTTATAATTTAGATATCTGTCTGGCCGGGGATCGAACCCGGAACCCACTGCGTGTCAGACGTTTTGAAAAGTATGTCGCCAAATCCAATTATACTTTTAATTAAAATTTATGACGACCCACGAGGCACATTGGTTACTCGGATATTGATCCGCTATAGAGATGAAAATCTCAATGATGAATTTATAAAAGTTTAGTATGTTTCTAGGTATTTTGGGCGAGTTGATTTAGCACTAGTGGGACGAGTATTTTAACCACATACTGAAATTAACGAATGAACATCATGAAACGAACATAAAACTTGCTGACACTTCGTTAATGGAAACAAAGCAAAAACATTTTTTTTTAAATAAGCAACGAATTTGAAGTTCACGTAACGGTTAGTAGTCACGGCCACCTATGGACATCTGTGACAAAGATCTTTTAAAGAAGTGTCTCCTTAAAGAACAGGTTTTAATTGAATCTGATCACATATGCGTTGCCTCTCCTGAGTACCTACTTCATCCAAACGAAACGCAGGACTATTCCACGCTAGAAGTCCTTGGTCGGACCACACTGGTTCTACTTTTCTAATGACAATTACAACACATTTCTTTTTTGTTACGGTAATATAAGTAATTTTGACCTTTAACATGTAATAAATATGTTTTATTTTAACAGTGTATATTGTTAAGTTTCTTTTTTCATGTAATCGCGTTAATTCATTAATTGTTTAATTTTAAACGTTCTTCATACTTAAAAAGAATCAATAATAATAATAGACGTGTGTCTTAGAAATGATTATGTGATCATATAAAGTTTAAAATTAAATTACTTGATAGTGAGTAACACAAAAAATCGCCCAGTTTTTCAAAGTAAAACTGAAGAAATCAGCAAAAATAAGAACCATACAAAATTTTGGCTATAAAATTACAAATTAAATAGTCGTTAAATTTTACTACATTTTTATAGACAAGAGAACGTCCTTGTGGGACGACCCACTGATAAATCACCAAGTCCCGTGGGAAGAAAACAGTTATCTACGAGTAGATAGCGCGACCACATCAGCGCGGTAGGTATTCGACCGTATCACATATGAATTATACGTAAAAATACACGCGATAATAATAGAACGGTTATTATTTATGTTAACAAGCTTGAACTTGTGGGTTTATTTGTGTTCTTATGAAATAAGAATCCTAAAAATTAATCACGAAAGTTCTATTGGTAATATTAGTTTATTCAACACGTTGGTAACAATGTTAGAACTTTTTTACATATATTATATATGTATGATGCAAGTTATTTAACCTAAAAATAAGCCCTAGAAATCTTCTCATACTCAACGCGTTGAGCTTACTTGTTACTTTCGGCAATAAACTTCGCTAGGATACGTGGAATCCATCTTCTTGATTTAATTCCTTAGACACCTACGACAGCTATAAAAAGATAGGAAGTGATTTTATCCAGTCAGGTAGGTTGTAAGTAAGAAAATGACAATGTGTAACTGCCCGTACAATGTATAGGTCTACGGGTGTAGACTTGTACAAAATTAAGACATTTGACTCAATTACAAATAGGTACAAAATTTAAAGAAAAATGGCAGATTCATATATTTTCTTATGAATTTAGCCAACAGTATAGAAACATTATTATGCGTCTTTCATACATCTAGTGATTTTCAAAGATTGACTTAAGACATGGTTCGGAGTATGGTGGAAGATCCTTACGAGATAAATTTTATTTCTGTTGCTACTGAAAGTTACCAATGAACCATATCATAAAAAAATATCAGGGACGTTGAAAGTGGTATAAAAATTTTCGAAAACAGTTGGCCATAACCCTAACATTCTTCTACAAGTCTGATATGAAGCGATCTAGTCTTTCTCCATCTGTAAGAAGACATTTGGCCCAGCAGTGGGACTTTAAATGGGTTACAGTACTACCAACACGTCATATTGCACGTACACGATAGAAACGAAAAACAACAAGCGATAATTATAGAATTGTAGGTACATAATATATTTTAATTGTTTACGTCCCAGTGTGGTTTTTGTAACAGTGCGACGAATAATAACAAATTGGACCCCGGGCATGACATGTCCAATCAAATTAAATTAAATTTAGTTTTACATTAAGCGACGTTTGTAACGATTGTGTCGAATTAACGATAATGTAGTTTGTGCAGCCACCTTTGTGGTGTTTATCTATTCGCAGGTAATCAATTGGTATGCGTTTGTACCTATGGCTATTTGTAGTTAGCCGCTTAGGTTAAGAAAGGGATTTTGTACTAAATGTATTGATTTTTTTTAAAGTTAAGCAGCTTTTGAAGTGGGATTAGTAAATTAAATATTACTTGATTTTGGACTATCGCTGAATTGATACATTTTAACATGTAACCAGATTACCAGAAACTGGTTATATCAAACTTGCTCTATTCTTCTGAGTAATTGAGGACACTTGCATGAAGAGTATGTCAGTGTATGATTATAATACCTTTCAAATGATCAGCAGTTTACACTGCAGGGTCAAGGGAAAGAAAGTACTAATGACCTAGTCAAAATAGAACTACAAAAAACATTACTTTTATATGAGACACATTTACATCTATCGCAGTCAGGGTTCCTTGAACTTATCATATTTATGGCTAGACGTAGTCCTATTCTAATGGAGAGCTAATAGTTGCTAATGCGTGTTGGTGACCACAATAAGTGTTCATGTTACACAGGAAGTCGCTGCTGCTCATTTTCTGGATTTTGTCCCTAAGTCGCTGCCCACGAGATCCACGGAAACAGACAGAATGTATTCAAAGCAATGAATAACGATCTAACTAGCTTAAAAAAGTTCAACTTTAACTTACTGCTTTTCGAGCGAGGTTCTCGCGGGCCATCCACGGTGACTTTGATGGCCTTTATGTAAGTAGCTACTTGGGGCGGTGAGGTTGATACTGTTATGGTGAGTGAGAAGCTCTTCCCTGAAACAAATGAAAATTTTGAATAATTTTGACCGTGAATTTTAACTTACGTAGTTTTCTGATATCGGTGCCAAACGTGTATTTCATGCAAGTCTAACATTAAGTATGAATTTTGTGTATAATATAATCCTTAAGAGTAGACACGCATGTGTTATTTAATGACTTCGTTTACTTATAGTGTGTGCAGGTGTTCATTGGCGATCATAGTCACCTACCGGAAGGTAGAATGTATGCTCTTTTGTTACCAACTACCCCACATAAATATGTAGGTGTTCACCAAACCACTTGCCGTACTATGAGATTGATTCGATTTACGGGCTTCTAAGGTGCCAAGAATGTGTGAGACGCAGAGATAAGTTCTTTTTGAGAAACTCCCGAAACCCATAATACATGGGGTATTTAAGTTGCGAAAAGTGCTCTCCTATAAAGAGTGCTACGCTTAGGTGACTAGCTACCTCTACATACTCTGGTGTTGCAAAAGTTCATAGGTGCAGTTGTGTACATTCCATTAATTAGCCCGTTTGCCTTATCGTTAAATAATGTTCCAGAAACGTGTTACTTACACTTATTTACTCGTATTAACAATACTTATCCAAAAACAGTGTTGATTTAGTTTACGTTAATTTGTTCCTCAGCATGTTTATTTTATTATATCTTATTATATCATGCCAAAATATAAACCTTTATTTAGTAATAACGTTCATTAGTACCTATACACTTCAAATGCATGAACAAAATTATCATTGTTAAACCGCGCTATTGCATTCTAACAAGATAATCGGAGTCTATAATTACACAATTAATGTATGTGTATTAAAATAGGTTGGTGTGTATTGAATGACACTTTTCCGAGTTGTGCAGCATTCCCCAGCTATCGGGCGGCGCGTATGGTGGAAAATAGCGAGCTTTTTGGGTGCCCGATTTGCGGTCGACAGTAATGAATGCACCGATAAATACGGAATAAAATTACAGTTAAAATGAGTGGATTAACATGTCTAATGCAGATAATTCGCGTGTAGCGCTCTCTCGATTTAGTATAAATGATTGATTTCCACTAGTTTAGGTTAGGTTAGGCTGTTTACGAATTCCTTTTAGGTTACCGCACTTGGCTTAATTTGCGATTAAAGCTCATATTGATCAGTGCATTTGACTGCATAGGTAAACTAATTATTTACTAACCTATATTCAAGTACTTTGTAAATAAAGTTACCCTATCATCAACTGAAATCGCCTCTAGTTGGACTAAGTATTATTTTTTGTCAATTTATTTTACCTCAAAATATGTAGTATCCACAAACAAATTAGATAAAAATAATCTACATTTCTATCCGTCTGTCACACGCTCGCCGCTTCCTGTAGGTATGGTAGTACAAGTCAAGACATGTTCCCGTATACTGTCCTGATAAATATGTACGTCAATATATATTTTTGTATTTACACTACACAAGAACTATATTATTCGGGCTTTGTATAAAAAGAAATCCGGCTATAAATACAATGGTCATACGAGTAAGAATATGTTTATAATTTAAAAACATTTGTTTTAAACTTATGTTCATATGCCTTTTTATATTAAGTAATAGGTTATAGATAAAACAACGAATGGTTTAGTTATAAAATATTGTTTGTCGTATATTGAGTTGTCGTAGATTGTTACTTGTGTTTGTAGGTATTGGTAGAGACTATATCTTCTGTCGGCGTGAAATCCTAACATCAGTGTCGCTTTCTCGTCACAAAGCAACATTAGAGTCAACGATACGTTTCAATACGGAAACAAATCATCATAAAACATTGGCCGCTAAACTGCCGAGGCGTGTCTTGAACGATGTGAAATATTGCATTTAAAATCGCTATTAAACTTAATGCATTTTACAAGATCACTCATCAACAGTTTAGGACCTAACACAATACGTGCGAAGCTGTAAAACATAACATTGTATTCCAATGGCCGTCTCCCGGAGGTGTTGAGAGAGCTCCGTGAAATATTCAATTATTGTGCGCGGGCGCAGGTGGGCCGTGGAGGGTGAGGCGTAGGAGGGAATGGCGGCCATCTTGATTTACGATCGAGCGTAAATCTTGAGTGACATTTGTGAGTGAAGACGACGTTCGCTCTCGTCGCCATGTATAAGTATGACACGTTTTTCAGGAAAACATTTGTGGTAACATTTGCATTACTGCTCGGACGAGGTGTGAATGTGGCTATTCGGGATGAGTAAGATCAATGAACATGGAACTTACTTTTGAGTTCGGGATGATTGTAGTATTTTTCATATTAATTTCACATACTTAAATATAATTTTATGTATTCAAAGACGTATGAAGTGAACCAATAAGCCGTGAAATAACCGTGTAATATAAGGCAGCGGTAACATTAGACCGGCCTCATTGGATATGTTCAGTTAAACTTGGTATGTAAATATAGATGAAATATCATTAGTTACTGAATGTAAAGTATAGTTCTCGCGTTTGTACGTGAATAATATCATGATCGCTTAGACAAAGTATGTGTGTAGATATTTACGGATATTGGTTTCAGATATTACTGCATTATAGATAGGTTACCTACGTACCTACGTTGTATATAATATATATAATTATATATCTAAAAGCTGGTATTGCATTGGCAACTCCTGTGGTCATAACTGTTTATAGGCGGCATCATATTGTTTACTTAGTTGTGTAAATCCCCAATATCGGATATCCTATTTTAGGAGCAACACTACATTTATAAATATACTGTTTATATCTAAAAGAGTCTTTAGTTCATATGTTTTCTAAAAGGTATTTAAATTAATAAATAATTTTTCGCATACATTTTAAGACAATTTTGAAGACAAAGTATTTAAATTTACTATAATAGGTATTGTATTAGCCGATAAAAGTAGACTATAATTGAACACTTCATAATTAAATTTCAAATAAAATATAAAACTAAGTAAAGTACACAGCTATTTAATTATCTACTCTTGGGCTTAGTATGTCTTTTAGGTAATTTTCACAAAGTACGCGAATGTCGGTTTTCTTCCCCTACTTGTTATTTTATTTTGATTTATTAAGATATGTTAAGATATGTTACTATTGTTATAAGAGCGGCTCTTACGTACGTAACTAAGTGTGCTAGGCGGTTTCATTCGCAACTAAATAAAAAAAAGCATAGCGTGATGTTATATAGACTATAGCCTTCTGCAATAAATGGACTTTTCAAATTTGAACCAGTAGTTCATGAGATTTGCCCGTTCAACCAAACAAACTCTACTGCTTTATAATATTAGTATACGAGTAGAGTATAGATTATGTCCCTCTGCTTATGTATATCAAATAGTCGAATGAGCATATACCTACCAATATACCCGTATTCTGACGTAGTTTGCCTTACTGCCTTTGAATTATTAGTATTAATGATAAGTACAAACGTAATATAATGATTCATTGTAAGTTATCATTCATGCTGTTTCTTTAAAATAATAATTGAATGTAGCCGTAAAATTTATAGCCTGTAGCTTATGAATGACCATTTAACAGCCGTACGTATTTTTTTTATTAATTGTTACTAAATGTTACTAAATTGTTGTAAAGACATAACGTAATATAGAACCTGCATGTTTTTGGATATAAAGGCAATTTCGTCGGACTGTTAATTCGAATAAAACTTCTACAATAACATGTAATTTAACAGGAAAAACGCTGGAATAGTTACTGTGACTACGTTGCGTTTAACTAAATGTGTCACGGTTATTGACAAGAAACTAAAATTCGTAAAATTATTTAGTAAAAAAAACCTACTCCCTACGTAGTCGCTTAATGACAAACATCCTTATATCATTTAAAAGAGTTTTCTGAGAGGAAAATAATACGAGTAGTAAATAATTACCCGTAATTCGGAAAAAATGACGTGTAAACGCATGTAAATCGGAAAGAAATATTCAATGTTTCCGAGAATCTAATCTTGATTCTGGATTCTAATACTGGATCTGGATTCTGGAGAATCTAATCTAATACAAATTGTGATGTTAATAATGTGAGTAGCACCCACGATACATTACCACGAGGTCATATTATTTGTTAGAAGAATAGAAACGAAATTTTATATTTACATATAGTTTTCCGGGAGTCGAACCGGAGATTCCATGCGCTGCAAACAGTATCCATTGTGTTATAGTCTTGAGAGATATGATGAAAAGAAGTCGTTTAGTCGATCGCTCATTTGCCAGCGTGAAACGAGCGATGCCGGAATAAGAACAAAAAACGAACGAAATGAACCGTAATACGATGATGACCGCTACACAAAATGATTTGGTCACATTCTGGTCATGCCGTTTATGCACCGACCGCTCGCTCCTAATTATGTGTTCAATTTGATGACAAGGGCAATGAGAGAAAGAATCTTGAATCTTTTGACGATGATTTTTAATACTTCAAATAAACCGGTATTTTGCATGAACTGGAAGCTTTCGTTTCGTTGTAACTCCATATGATTCAAAATTAGTGATTGAAAAATCGGTGAATAAATTATGAATCATATCGTTCTAAGGATTCATAGCGGAAGAAAAGGTGCTTGAATCGACTAATCAGTGGATTAGTATTTTAGACAACTCATCATCAACCCATTAGTGTCGCACTGCTGGGCACGGGGTGCCCAGGCTTGAGTGAAGAACTCAAATGAGAGAGTTTTAGGCCATAGTCCACCGCGCTGGCCAAGTGCGAATTGGTAGACTT
>DWLI01001523.1:0-15285 GCA_018249915.1 Cecropterus dorantes dorantes | reverse complement strand
CGCTACGGGACATAAAAATAGTCGCCATCTTTAAATAGTTTTCACGCAGATTCCCATTTTTTCTCATATTAAATATAGCCTATGTTCATCAGGGATAATGTAGGATTCTAATGGTAAAATAATTTTTGAAATCGGCCCAGTAGTTTCGGAGCCTATTCTATACAAACAAACAAACAGTCAAATCTTTCCTCTTTATAATGTTAGTATAGAGTATAGATAATGGTACGGAGCCATTCGTGCCCGAGTCTGACATGAATGAATGAATGATACAGCTTATAATTTAGAATAAAATCCTAAAACTATTTTTACTCCTTCTTATTTTGCTGGAACTAAACCTTAAATTTTCGTACTCACAAAGCAAGCTTCGCTCGCCAAACATCTCTCAAGATTTCGGGAACACAGTAGAGTTTTGAAATATGTTTTCAGAAAATTCAAGGAAATATAGCCGAGGAACGCTGGTGACTTTTCAAAGGACTCTGCAATTCACTTTGAATAGCTCAGGTGCAAACAAAGTAGGTTACTGTTCTTTTCAAAGAACTAATTGCTGTTTTGCATATATGTTTAGAAACTTTAATATTTCTGTATCACAAGATTTGCTAATAATTACGTTCCTACTTAGATTTTTCTACAAAATGTATGCATAATCCATAATAATACCGCTTTTAAAACTCATTTATCATTCCTGTGTAGTGTACATTATGGAATGATTGAAAGATGAACACACGCACAATAGAAATTTAAATACAAATTTAGGTATCCTGTATTGTGTGTCAGTTTTCGAACTCAGAACCCACTAAATATCAGACCAGTGTGGTGATCGACAACGGTTCAACCGCGCGGGTCGACAAAGTTATCTTCCCGTTTCGTCTGTTCTCTGATTTCTGATTAAATATGCGCGTATTAACAATTATTTGTTATTTTAATTGTAAAGGAAAATATCATAAGGAATCCTTATGTAATCATTCTTAATTACCTGTTCATCGAATGTAGACGACGAATTCGCATTTATCCATGGATAATATTCTGAGAGAGCGAACGAATGGCATAATAATTGTTTAATAATGATGATGATTATATAGCTACAAATGTAATTTAAAGAAAACGATATGATTTGATAAACATAAATATTTATACATACACATATACTACATATTACGTAAGGCAAATCTTTATCATTCAAAAATTTGTTCCAACCTTGTAAATGTAACAAGGTTTTTTTAATATTTCTTATGAATACATTCTTCTTTTATACTTTATTTTTCATACGAATAAGAATGAAATAATTCTACGTTTTTACAATAAATCCATTAATTGTCACAGGCTTGTGGCAGCAATTGTTTGAAAAAAGGGAAAGAAAAGAAACGTCAGACTTAATTCAGCGGGAGACATAGCGGACAAATACTAGATTGAATATAGTCAGTAGTCAGGTTTTACTACGGCGTAATAAAAAAGTCTTTGTCATTTCCTCCCTTTCTTTATTTTCTACTTGATTGATTGGCGGGCTTTCTGAGACGAACGTAAGAAAACGGTTTGTTCAGTATAAATGAGGATAGGGATGATTGACGTAATCCTGATGTTATGAACTTTTACGGTAAGTAGGTGATATTTCAAAAATATGAGACCCCTAAATTGCCAAATAAATAACTTAGATATCGACGTTTTATTTGTCACAGTATTACAAATTTGCAAATTCATTTGTCAAGTACTGTCTAGCACTGCTTGTCAAGGACTGCGAAATTCATCAATTATTGAACAGAATACGTCGATTCGATTTTCCCAAACCACAAAGCCATTGAGCAATGTCAGCTCTCTGACCAGAAGAGACTCATCTCCTATAAGCCTTCCTTGGTAGCGCAAATAATTTGTTATTAACGTCCTAAACATCGATCCCGGACAACTATGTTCAGACTGGACGTTAAAAAAAATCAGCACCAGTACTGTTAAATCCAACAGTCCAACTAATCTTACCCCTTACATGTACTGCATGCATTAAACTCGCAGTGTAAGATCCTCGCTTGGTCTATATAGATAGATTGATTACATATTAGATTGCTATTTCCGAGAACTAATGTGATCACCTTATATGAAAATGAGACGGTAATTATACATGAGACGAATAAACTTATCTGATAAATTTAAAACTGAATAGAATAAATATGTAATTAAATTGTATCGATCAATGAATCATGAAAACATCCACTTACCATAATAAAAGTAACTACCGTGCAGACATTTCAAACAGTATCGCGTGAATTCAACTTGTTTCCGGATCCAATTCTCTTTCCACTCTGAAGTAAAATCAGAAAGATGAATATATTCATTTATTTATAGTATGGAAGTAGCAAACGAGCATGCAGCAGACATCTGTAATCAACCCTAAGTAAAATCAAAGTCTCACCTAAGGTTAGCCACAGATGCGTTGCTACCCCTGAGGACTAAAATGGAATGTCTCGGAAAATTATATCTCCCTTACCACACCCTCCAGATCACATCACAGCAGCGTAAACACTGCTGTTATACGACAGAAATAGATGTGGCGGTGGTGCTTCCGGAGTCGAACCATAACGAGTTCTACCAATTTCATTTACATAAGGACAATTCGTACCCAATATATGTAGCAATTTAAAAAGCTTATCTTTTTTCTTATAAATAAGAACAGTAAAGTAATTGTGTTGCAAATAAATGACTGTATATTTCGTTATATCGAGACAATAATGTGTTTGTAAGGCAAAGATAGAATAAAAACGAGTTATTGTATATATTATTGTATATATGTAACTAAGTCGTTAGAACTGATGCATATGAGTAATTTACTTCTTATGAATAATTTGTAACTACGTAATAACGTAGATATGTACACCAGACTTACTTAATGAGGTTTTTTGATAAGCTCGCAATAATGTAGTCAACTGTTGCCTTAACTCGATTAGATATTTATAATTGGCTCTAGTGATAACCATACCCGTTATTTTAAAGTAGGTATTTTTTTATTTATACATGTTTTAATTGTGAAGCTTTTTCTTTATTTTGCAGTTAAAAATAAAATAAAAAAATAATGAATACAATGCTTACTAATCATCTACTTGCAATTAAGTATGAAAAACCCTTAACCATATAATTATTAATCATATGATGACTATTTCTAAACAACAAAAAAGAAACAACAAAGAAGCTTTTATTCAGGCAAGAAAATCAATCCGTACAAACATTACAGCGCAATCAAAACCGACGGACGTTACCATAATTGTTCCACAAACACGCCATATTTGACTTGCAACAATTTGTTCGTTCCAATTTCGCTTGTGTTCCCATGTTCCCATTACGAGTCCTAACAACGGAGCGATGTATTGGAATTGGCCAGAAAATCACGATAAGTATCTCTCCGTTGTCACGAAGCAATTCTGAAAGCTCCCGGTCGAGTTTTGAGTGAGAGGACGTGACCTTTGTACCGGCTCCACAACTTGAAGTGTGAAACGTCATGTCTGGCCAGCGGGTGGCATGGATTGACCGAGCACCAAATATGGGTTTCTCCTCATTTGATGACACAGAATCGCTAATCTGATAGAAAAATGTATTTTGTATCGCTTATATAAGTCGCAGTAACTGTTAAAGCAGATTCATATCAAAGTAGGTAAGGTAATGCACGACAATACGAGTAGATCAGTGTGAACTGGGTAAGCAGTTTATTTTGGGAAACGAAAAGGCAATTGGAGATATTCATGATATAAAAACACATTTCTTTTTTCAGTCATTGATCTAAGAATTAACGATTAGATTAGATTAGATTAGATAAGCGTTCTTTGAGGGATAGAAAGGTTATAGGCATTCATAAGCTCACTCAACTATATGATATTAATATATTTTGTTTGCGGCAATCTATTCCGATTTTTATTGTTAAATAAGGTAACTCCCTAAGTCTCGTTATTGTTGAAAACAGAAAAATGGTACCCGACCTTGAATATTAGACGTCGATCAAACGTCACACAGAAATGCTATCTGATTTGATTCGAGACTGGACGGCGATCAGTCATTCCTTTGTTGGTGTGATGTCTGAGTAAACAAAAAATAAAATTATAAAGTTCCCGTGTACAAATTGAATGTATGACCTAAGTGTTTCTTTTGATATGTTTGATGTATTTGGATGGATTGGTCTGAGTCATGACTGATATGAAAAATTGAATCTCACAGCTATTGAATGGTCATGATGCTGAGTTACATTATTTTGTGTATTTTATTATTATTTCTGGTTTATCTCACCCAAGATTGAGCAAACGGCGATAAAAAGAAATAAGTTATTAAGTCATTGACGTAGAATGCGCATACAGATCGCCATAAGCACTCGACGACACAGGAATGATCTCAAACTTATTGCGTTTATTGACGCGTATGAAGCTTTCAAGGGATATATCTCGAAGTTTATCAACTGACAGATAAAGTAACAAGCTATTAGGCAACAAAGGTAATACAGAAAGGTTTCCGTTTGATATCCGCGGTCAATTTCTTATCTCCTCTTAGGGACATGAAGATGATCGAGGGAGCCAATGGTGCGTTTAACCGTGAAATCCAGAGATAGCTGTAGGGTTACCACTTAAGCTTACTACGGCTGCGACTAAAACGCCAACTAATTTCATAGTTTTATCTCATTAGAGTGTTACAAATACTGCTAAATATTGACCACATATCGTAGTAACGAAACTAATTAAAACAATTAAGAGATTGTTTCTATATCTTTTCTGTATAAAACTTTTAAATCATGTTTTAAATCTTTTTTTCAGAATAGCAGTGACGTCATGATGAGGACTGCTGAAAGTAAGGGTTCCCTTATATAAAACAAAGTCGAAGGAGTCGAAGGAGGAAGATGCATCTGAATTATGTTCAAAAGAGGAAACTTAACAATGACACAGTCAATTTAAAAAACTATCTTAAGGGCAAAATGTATTTAAGAAGTTTTATAGGTCCAAATTGAACTAAACCATTGTTTATTTTAATATTGTTTTCGATTGTTATTTCCATCTGTCAACCCTACGTAGGACTGATGTCCCCGGATATTGATAGCAGGTATCTCTACTAGAAATAGTTTTGGTAACGCATTACAGATAAAATGCGTTGTGGGTAGGCCCTCGCAGGTTGATTCTGGACCGATAACTGGTTTCGTCTTGTGCGAGTCGAGATTACCAATTCGTAGCATTTTCGAGAGGAGATTCTATTCGAATATGCTATTTGTTCTTGATATTATGATACTTATAGATTCTGTTACACGTTTGTTCCTGAGAAAGGTTCTAAAGTGTACTTATATGCGTTCATCTTAAAGTTTATTTATTAAATAAATTATATTTTAATTTTAGTAATAATATAACTTTGTAATACAATGTACTGATTTTTTCATATTGTTTAATAAACCACAACATGTTACTTTAAAACAGTCATTATTTGCTACACAAAATAACATTAACATTTTAATTAATACGATCATTTATTTTTAATATTTTATTTTAATTATTATATTATTTTGAAATATGATTTCTCTATGCAATACAAAATAAGTATTAAAAAAAAAGTTTTTTTTTCAAATATTTTTTTTGTTCATCTGCCTTTATTCCTACTTCAGATGGACCACGATTGTATTTTTAACCTGTAATAAATTTAAAATACTAAAGTACTGTGTATCTAGCAATTTGTTTTCGTGTAGGTTGTGGGTGCTTGGATTTTAAATTGTGTGTCCCGGCTATCCAGAAATTTAAAAAGAAATGTTTATAGTCGCTTAAGAATTCTAGATTTAATTAAAAGTAAACACAGACAGTTGCGTCCACTGTAGCATGTTGTTTGTAGTATGGAAAAAATTAAAACAGCCGATCGGCGGTCATTCAAAGTATGTTACCAACACCATATGTCGCACGCTGACACTTTAGAGAATGAAAAAAAAATCAATAACGATTCGGACCACTGACAGAAGGTCAAACAAAACCATAACTAGTTTCGAATATTCGTAGAATACGTTGTAAATCTCTTTTATAGCTACCATGGCGTAGCCGTGACGTTTGAAATATTACTGGGAGCCTTTTCTACCTGGACTGGGACCATCATTATGGTCTGCAATCATTGTCGGCAAGTCGAAGTCATTTCGGACCTTTTTGTGGGAGATATTCTCAATATTATATCAAGAAACAACGAACTTAACGGTTACGCACGCCATAAGCTTTTTACAAAAGATTTTTTGCTAACCGGCGGACTGAGTTTAAAAGCGATCTTGTAAAACAAACCGCATCTCGTTTTGTGATTAGTAATGATGGGAGTTGAAATATGATGAGTGTTGTGTGTTTATGGTTGTAACTAATTAAAAATATTTTAAATGATTGTTCTATTTTATTTGTTCCATGGATATTGTATTGTATTGATTTAAAAAAAAAAACTAATAAAGTTTTATTGAAAATTTGGGTGTTCAATTTAAATAAAATGGACCCATTTTATTTTTCATCATTTTAATTGTGTAATTGTGAAGGTTTAATGGCATTCTTTAATGCATAAATTGATGATTCGCTTAAATGGTAGCTATTTAATTAAAATATAACATATCAATATTATCTGTTTTTGTTTTGCGTTTGTTTATTGAACAAAGCAATATATTTGTTAATTTTAATGTGACATTGTTGGTAATGAGGTAAAAATGAGTGTATTTTAGCGTATGAGTTAAATTAAAATAAATTTATAATTTTAATTAAATATAGTTTATTAATTAATGTCAGTTAAAATATTATGTTATTTTCACTGAATTACTTTAGTGCATACATGCTAAGTACATTAAACAAAATGATTTTAATTTTGAAATGCATTAATTAATGAATGTTAATTGATATAAGTGATACAAATATGTTATTGTGTTCAATGTTTGTTAATTGTAAATAATTCTATGGTTTAAGTATAAAATACTTAGTGCGTGTAATAGCATAATTTTGTGTAGCATATGAAAAATAATCGAAAATTTTAATGTTTGCGTACTTTAGTATCGGTTTATATTATGTTTCATTGAAGTAAAGGTAGGAAATAGGAAACAACAAAATATTTAGATAAATTATTTATTTTTAAGTTATTAGCATGTTTAATGGTCGACAAAATCATACTCAGATATATTGCCTGCATAATTACAAATAACTTTTTGCGTAAGAAACATATATTCCACAAAAATATTAAATGAACATTTATAATACAAGTAATAACTTTATTTAACAATAGAAAATATTTATAATTATGTAGTCAATATTTACACTGTGTCAACATTATTCACATCTTACCTAATGACTAGTAAAACTATACAGACATCAATAACTCTTATACAATATGTAATTACATCTATGTACAATATATTTGGTAACAATGAGATAATATAATATACTATACCAAAATACTTATACAAGTTTTATTCAATCCCTATACTGGCAATTTGTTAGTCTACGCATTATGTATTATCAGTCTTAGCGGATAACAATATCCATAGTCAATTCAATGTTTTACAAATGATACATTTGAAAGATCAACATTTAATACATATTTATTCAATGATGTAAGGCTAGATTCTACGATACGTATGGGATATAATTTTGTAACAATACAGTCTCTTTATAACGTAATATATAAATAGGCTCGTCTACTTCAAGGAACGAATTAGTCAATATTTGGCCGCAAAGATCTAACCGAACATTTTATTATCACGACGTTATAAGGCATGGCCAACACAAAGTACTGTCTATTCTACACATGTGCTTGGAATGTAGCGATCCATTTAGAAATATCTTTCAGAGATAACGAGTTTTGAAACATGTTATCTGTGTACGGTCGAATGGGTTTGAGGTAAGCACTCATGTACAGAGGATCGAGGTTGTAAGTAACCTTGCTCGTCGAGCATCGAAGGGGAGTGATGGTTGGGATGTTTACGCATCGTGTTAGGAGGTCTGGGTCGACCGCCATATGGCTGCTCATAGTTTTGAGTGTCGATAGAAATGTAACTATGATGCGGGTTATCGCAGTCTTGAATTTGACTCGTCAGTGTCGTGTTAGTCAACATTGATGTGTCGTCCTCAATAGTTATACCAACGTTGGCAGTCGTTGGTGTTTGTGGAGGGATTGCATCGTATTTGTACCATTGCTCAGGCGCAGTAGGCGAGGCCGTATATCTAGAAGGATGCCGCCTGCCATTTGGACAGACGCCATGGTTGTAATTTATTGAGTCTTTATTCCATTGTAAGTTTGAAATATCTGGCATAACAAACCTAATTTTTTCCCAAAACTTCTTCTCACCCCACAAAAGAACGTTACATGTTTTCAAGTAGCTTTGGAAGTCTGAATCTAAATTTAGTGCACTTACATCTGTTGTTAGAACGAATACTACTCTATGCCGTCTAATGGAAGGGTGAATAGAAGTGATGACACTTTTAATTGCCGCTTTAAATGAAACTTTGGACCATTCGTTTTGTAAGAAGTTAAAAGAAACAAATATTAATAATCTCTTTGATGATTCAGCGGCATTCGTTATCTGTTCAGATAAATAATTTTCAGGTGCATGTTGCAAGTCTCTGTAATGAAAACACATTGTATATCCAGAGTGCTCCATTTCAGGCGCTACCACTTTAGAAACAAAATCATCATCCAATAAACTATATACAGCATAACCATCATACAACCGATCTCTATCAAGTTCACTTTCTTGTATAGAAGCACTTTTGAATAATCGCACACCATATTTTGAATGCGCCCACAGTCTTACATTTTGCCTAAAAGAGAAAGCTAAGGCACCGAACAGTAAAATCAAAATTACACTTATTAATACTACAGCTAATAGTGGCACAAAGTTCAGCTTAATAGTGCTTACTTCATCATATTGATATGGTTGATTTTCAGTTGGAACAGTATTGTCAATTACACTTGAATCACGACACTTATCTATCACATCAAATACAGTCAAATTTGTACTTTGTCCATTTTCATCAGCACAAAACACTTCAAGTGGATCTTCATAATTCTTCTTAAACCAGTTTTGTAATAACATAATGTTGTCGCAAGTACAAGTAAAGATATTACCCTGTACATTAACGTTTTCCAAATGTATAATAGAGGCCAACTTTTTATCTAAGTTGAGGATCTTATTGCCTTGAAAATGTATAACTCTCAAAGATGTCAAATTCTCAAACGTTTTATTTGCAACTGTGGTTAGGAGATTATCATTTAAGTAGAGCTCTCGTAAGTGCTTTGTTTGAGAGAACTCCCCTCCAGACAATTCAGTTAAATGGTTATTTTCAAGATGGAGAACGTTTAACGAATGCAATCCATTGAAGGTATCGTTATCAATAGAAGCTATATTACTATTATTCAAATATAGCTTGTGTAACTTCTTCTTGCCAATGAACAAATGGCTTCCCAAAGAAGCAAAGTCATTGCCGTCCAAGTATAGTTCAGTGGCATCCATAGGTATTTTTTCAGGGACCTCAGTGTACCCAACATTAGAACAATCTATAACGTTGGAGTTCCAGTTGCTGTCATGAAAACAAGAGCAACCTTCAGGACAAGTCATTTTACAATCGCAAGCTTCAAACTCACAACAGAAGCAACTCGAAGAACAATGAGTTTCATAAGAACAAAGGAACTGGGTTTCAGGAACATCCATCAAATTTGCCTTCCCACCATACTTATTATTAACAACTTCACACGTTACTGTATCTAAATCAACGAATCTCGGATATTGCCTCATGTGATTCCAAAGATTAATTTTTTGTAGCCAAATCATGTGACAGTTACATACAAATGGATTGTTCGCAATAAAGAATTTTGGCAATAATCTGTGCTTTGGTATGTGGGGCAATGTGAACGCCGATAGCTCGATAGTTCTCAATTTATTGTCAGTCACGACTACCTTTTCTAAGTTTCTTTTTTGTATGAATGTACCTGGATGAATAGTTTGAATTTTGTTGTTATTTAAGAAAAGGACTTCTATAGAATCCGGTACAGACCTTTCGTCAATATTTTCTAAAGCGTTAAAGCTAACGTCAAGCATTCGAATATTTTGTTGCGTATTGTGCTCATTTTCTAGTTTTGTTATATTATTTCTATGAATGTCTAGCCATTCTAACCCCTCAGGCATATAACTGTAGTCGAAATAGATGATGTTATTATCAGATATATTGAGCCACCCCAGGGTACTCATTTTATTAAAAACACCTCGAATGTCGCTCAATCTATTTCCATCCAATCTGATCGCTTTCAAAGTAGGGTTAGATAAAAATGCATCCTGTCCAATATTCTCAATCTTGTTAGAAGCTAGATTTAGTACTTGCAATGAAGGTAATGTACTAAACGTGTCTTTGGGAATGTTAACAATAAGGTTGTCGACTAAGCGTAATCCGTAAAGTTCTTCTAAACCTTCAAAGGATGTATTTGAAACTTTCGATATGTTATTTTTGCCAATGTCTAAAGATTTCAAAAATCTTAACTTCTTAATTCCATCTGGAATTGCATTCAAGTTATTCCCGTTTAATCCTAAGTCTTGTAAATAGGTTATATTTTCAAAACATCTGTCATGTATGGTTGAAATTTTATTATTGTCCAAGTATAGCTGACTCAGAACAAACAAATTGGAGAAAATATGCTCATTTAAAACTTTTATATTGTTATCTGAGATTGAAAGTTGGTGTAAATTTTTCAATTCAGCAAAAGCACCGTTACTTATTACTTCAATTGCATTGTTATCCAGATTTAAGACTTGTAAATTATTTAAATCTTGGAATGATTTTGGATCCAAGCGACCAAGTGCATTGTATGACAAATTCAAAATAATGAGTCTAATTAGGCCTGCAAATGTATCTCTGTTAACCCAATCATTCGTTAATCGATTCCGGGACAAATCCAATTTCTCAAGCTGGTCAAGACCTTCCAATAGTCCCGGCGCCAATACAGAAAGCGAATTGTTCGCTAATGAGATTTCTTTGATGACACGTGAAGACTGAAATAGTTCAGGGGGAACGGCGACTAACTTATTACCCGACAAGTTCAGAATTTTTAATGAGTTCAATCCTACAAACGCTCTATCGCCAATTTCATTAATTAAGTTATTCTGAATTTTCAAAACTTCTAATGATCTAAGACTAGACAGTCCATTGTCGGGTAAGCGTAAAACGTTGTTATGAGATAAATCAAGCATTTTCAATCCAGTATTACATGATTTTCCTGGGGCAATAGGTCCTTTTCCCCAATCAGAGAAACCAATTTCCGAAATGTCTTGAATTCTATTATTGGTTAAGTTTAATGATTCCAAGCTAAAAAGCGGACAAAAAACTTCCGAAGGCAGCATGTAAATATTGTTGTCTCCTAAATCTAATGATCTAAGTTCCATCAAACCACGAAAACTCTCAGCGTGAAACTCCATTGTCATCGCTGGCCAATCGGTGTTATAAGAGCGTAGAGTCAAACTGGTCAAATCACGCAGAGGGGACAGAACAGTAGCAGGCACGTAGCGTATCTTGCAGTATTCAATGCGCAGGTCCTCTAGTTTACGCAACTGTCCCAAAAAGCTACCAGTGTTCATGTGCAGCGAGCTTTCGAAGAAAAGCAGGTCTGTACAAGTAAGCTTCAACTTGTTGATGTTGTACGCCTGCGCGGTAGTGATGTTTTTAAACAAGAAGTCCGCGGAGCCGATGGTTTTGATGTTACACGTGAGAAAGTTAGATTCACTCAACTTTGCGTCCGAATAGTCCCACTGACAGCCGGCGGGGGCGGGCGGCGCGGAGCGTGCGCGCGCACCGGCCACCACAACCAAACACATCCAAACTTTTAACGAAATCATTTCGTATAAGTTTTTCGTCATATTTTCACAATAACACAGTTCATTTGTCACTTATATATCACTAGTAGTATAGTTCAAAACTTTTAGACACTTTCCGGTCGATAAATTAAAGTTTGTACCGATGTGTACACTTCGTTTTATAACGTATGTAAACAGAGATTGCGAGAGCGCGGTAAAACTTTTGACGCAGCCATGCTCCCCTGCGGTCGGGCGGTAACTGACCTACGTAAGTTTGAACGAACGAAAGCCGCATGGGTGTCAGGCGGAGGGGCGCGCGGGGCGTGGAGGGTCTCGAATTCGACGGGTGGGACCCGCACTGCATCGGTTTACAACAGATGGCACGCGTGTTTTTAAACACTTGAAAAATATTGGTTATGCAGCGTAGAAGACTTAGGCCTGCGTGATTCGTTGGCTGCACCTCCTCAGGTTACATCTCAAAGGAGGTCGCTCCAACAAAGCGCACAGTAGCACTAGTAAACACCAGTTACCAGTTATTGTTTACGTAAAAAGTATGCATAGGAAATATATAATGACTATTACATCGTCGCTATTTTAATAGACGTTTAAAATAGCATAGTATATATAATATTTTAAACAAATTACATTACTCAGACTTGCATAATTTTCAAAACAATAGCCTATTATTGATGCGTAGATATCATTAAAACAGAAAATAAAACAAATTATTTTATTAACCTGGTTTTAGTTTATTATTCAATTATTATGTCGTTCTTGTTACTTCATGAGAATAATAATGAAAAACAATTACCATTTTTATGATAAGCATTTTCAAAAGCAATTTAATAATAATAATAATTTTAAAGCCTGCTTCGTTTTTTTATTACACAACGCTTATACAAATTCAAATAATTATGTAGCTAATTTTAAATAATAAATAACAGATTTCAGCAGTTCGAAAGATTCTTCTAGGAATTGGACATTAGTTGTATATATGTTCATACTTTGATGAAATGAAATAAAATTGAAATGAAACATAAATATTTTGATACTTTGAATAATTAATTGTTTTGAAGTTCAAGAAGTAATTCAAAATTGCATGTAGTCCAACTAATGTAAATCAAAGTGTCTTCTCCTTTATAGGTGCATCAAACCACTGATAAAGCATATTTTTTAAATTCCCATTAAAACTTTTAGATGATTTGGCGCCCCATTTTTGAAGTAATTAAAAAACTTGTCCTCTTGATAGTGAGTGGTGACTGCCTCCAACCAATATAAGTAATCAACTCCAGGCTTCTTTGGATTCTAACTTAAAGTAGGTAGAAGATAACCCTGAGAACTAAATTGAATAATCTCAGAATAAATTCAAATTTCTTGTAGACTTTAAAAAAATTGAAAATTTAAAATCCTGTACCAAACTGGCAACTTATAACGATGTACGAGCTTTCACTGAGATAAGCCATACATCACAACATGAGTCACATAAAGATGTTTTAGATAGCCCAGTATTATCAAGATAAGAGTGTGGGTTGAGTAAGTATCATAGGGTGAATAATTCGCCATTCATCACGATTTTAGCATATAGAGTGGGTCGTGGCCACTCGTGGCACGATGTTACACGGTTCAGATGTCTACTCACATATGAATGATTTCAGTCCTGTAAAATATGGGCTGAATCCCGAGGAAGCATTAAAAAGTAAGATGATGACAACAGGAAAGGTTTACGTATGCGATTTTTTAAAAACATATAACACTAAATAAGATTCAAAGTAACAGGCTTCGATTAACGAATCGATAAGAGATCAAACCGTTAAATTTTGTAGCGATAGATATGTTGTTGTTATTGGGTTGTTTTTATAATTCAAATCATATATTAAATGGTGTAACCACAGTGTGTATTCTCTGAAAAGTGTCATTATAAATGTGGTAGACATAGTGTGGTTCGATTCCAATGGTACCACCGCCACACCTACTTCTGCCTAATAGCAGTGTTAAGCGATGGTTTGAAGGGTGTGGTGAGGAAGACATACTTATCTGAGGCGTTTCATCGTAGTCCTAACAGGCAAACACTGGGCGACTGGTAGACATCAATCTTATCTAGGGCTGATTCCAGATATCCATAGGTAAATCTTCTAAATATGTAACGAATTTCATATATACCCGTTAAAATTATTTTATTTGACTTACAATCTTACCCTTTACTACAGAATATATCCTTCCGGTATCTTAAGCTTTTTTGGGTTTCATTCATCACAGCTACCATCTCCCACGGTAGACGCGATTCGACGCGCGTGTCGTGGCATTCGATCGTTTGCGATTAGTTGCGGTGACTCAAGTCTCAAGACGTTTTTTAACTCCGTAGGCTTTGACTTTTTAGGATTGAATCTTTTTCGAGATTTACTTATCTATACAAATAGAGAAAATGGAATGAGAATGTTTGTCTGTTTTTTGTGTGATTTACCACAGACGGTGGTCACAGTTACGTTTACCAGTGACCAAAATAAGTTGCTGTCGACGAAATTGTCTCATGTCATAGGAAGATGTATTCATAAATAAATTAATTTCTGTGCAATAAATATAAAACTGATACTTAGTTAATATTTGTTGCATAAATAATAAATAGATTTTTGTGTTAAATGCAGTATTATGTTATATGTGAGTACAAAAATAGAACCATAAATACATTTACAGCCATTGAAGAGTTAACTAAACATAGATTTGTTAAAGGATTAAATTTTGACACAAAAGGTAACGAAATAACTTATTGTGATACAATGCTCAAAATTAAAAATGATTATATTAAGCCAAAATATTATTATGAATGGACAAGAATCTTCGATACCCAAAAGTGCACAATAAAAGTAAATTGTATGTGGTTTTTATTACAGTCACACGTCTTTTCAAGATTTTTTGACACCACAGTATCTTTTGTGAGCTATTCATACTCTTTCAATTTGCTCTTAGCTGTCAATCATTTTCTATTGAGCGCTGTATCCGCCCCTTCCGTCAGAATTTATCGTGTTCGTATATGTACTTCCTTTTTAGATTTACCACGATAAATTGGTATTCGTTATGAAAATTGATATGAGAATTCAAAATTAAAGTGTCTTTATTGTAATTTTTTTGCACAATTCCGGCGTGAGTACAGCATAATAATAGGTCGGGGAAAAAGTCTTTTCGCATTATAGTATGTATGAACTTGTAATAAAATCTCTTTGGCTATAGTATTTGTATCTGGATGGTTTTGGTATCATTGAAAGTTAAAATTTTAAAGAACATAATTCCAAATTCAAATTAGGAAAATGTGTGACTTTCATTTGTTTTTCGTACTGTCAAGATGAGTGAATCTAATGAATAAATTCGATACATTTTAAAATTTTACTACAAAAAAGGTAAAAATGCAACGCAAGCCGCGAAAAAAAATTGCGATGTTTATGGACCTAGTGCAGTGTCTGTGAGAGTAGCACAAATTTGGTTTAAGCGTTTTCAATCCGGAAATT
>DWLI01001522.1:0-15288 GCA_018249915.1 Cecropterus dorantes dorantes | reverse complement strand
ATTTTGTTTTTTCCAAATAAAGTTATACTACAATGTTCAATATATATATTTTTTAATTCGAACCAGTAGTTCCTGAGATTAGCCCGTTGAACCAAACAAACTCTACTGCTTTATAATATTACTATAGATTTAAAATAGCTGTTACGTAATATCAAAATATATAATAACCGAATTTAATTCGGTTAAGTAACTGACATGTAGGCTGTCTTGTTGGTAGATGTAACATAAATAATATATATATATTTCATTTAGGTACCTAAATGAAATATAGCCGGAAACACTCAAGAAGAGTACTTTTGTACAAAACTAATATCTGTGTTTGCCAAGCAGTTCGCATTTGGAGAATTGGGGTGACACTATAGGTAATAGAACTAATAGAATAGACGTAATCTATTTAAAACCTGTTATAAAATTATAGTAATCCTTGTGTACTTGTATTATACGCATATGTTTTATTTGCACGTTAGTAAACAATTAAGACTTGTTATGCATTTAAGTGGTCATTTCAATTATAAGTTTATTTTTTAATAAAATTCTACACGGTATTGAAAAATAATTGATAATTTTAGAAGTTAGTACATAATAATAGCAGAACTTCATAAATGTCAACGGAAATATGTTTAAAGTTTAAATAAACGTTTTTCTTATGAACAACATAAAAATAAACAATATAAATATATTCAAAGATAAAATAGTAAATTTTAATGTGAAAGCGTACGTTTGATTGCCACATTTACATTTGAGTTACCGTGAGTTTATTAAAAAAGATACATCATAAAAGAAACAATTTTATTTATATTGATGCATATAGCAGCTAAGGTTAAATTATGTTTACGATCTATAAATTAACATAGGTAACAAAGTTAAAGTTCATATTATGTTTTGAAATGAAAAATGAAAAGAGCTCTGCGTTGAACACAAATACAAACTTCATGTGAATTTATGCAAGCAAATTAGATTTTGCTAGCTCGTGTCTACAAATGGAATATCTACGTCTTCGAAGGGGCACAATACGCGCTTATCAGGACTATTCAGGACGGCAGAGCGATGTTAAATACACAGAGGTGGTAGTATAATAGGTTCAGATGTTTGTAATGTTGCAAGTTTGTTTATATCAAAGTTTTGCGTTTAAACGATGACGAGCGAATATTTGGCCCCGATATAGTATAGTGTAGTATAATATAATTAATGTATCACTTAAGTGCAATTAAAGCGCTATGACTATTTAAAAATACATAAAATTATTTCGCGTGATAGAGCAGATATGTGTAGTAGAAGTAAAAGAGTTCTGGGTTCTATTTCAGGGTAATTCGATAAAATAATATGCATCTTTATGCAGTAATGTACTTTATGCAGTAATGTCTTGTTTTATTCATAACATTAGTCTTGATTTAAATTTAGGTTAATACGTATCTTCTCAACAATATGACACAGGTGAACAATTTTCTCGTATGAATGTTCGGTTTCTTTCTCCAAGAGCGCACAAATAAGAACATTGTTCATAACACGATAGTAAATAAAATGCAATTTATATATTCAGCAATATAAAATCCAATGGTTAAGCGTTTAAAATATAACTCTGTACTTTAGCGGATCAAAAGCGGCTTTAGGGAGCCGGTACATTAAAAACAAAATATGACGCGAAAATCTCAAAGAAATCCGTCTATCCGAGAATAAGAATTGCGATAAAGTTTTTAGAGTGAATCCGGAACGATTCAATCTTGAGCTTTATTTAAACGGAAGGTAGCGCATTGAACTATGGGGAAATGCCTCAATGGTGGCAAATGAGGCACGCTCGACGCTAGCAGTTTTAAGAAAATTTCTTTAAAGAAGCTTTAACTCAGCGTCTTTAGAAAATGCACCCGGATTTACTTTTAATGAGTTTCGAGGGTTCAACTTGGGGTTTACTTTGTAAATGAATGGTGAAGTTAGTCCTCCGAGCCCGCGCTCGAATTATCCTTTACTATATCTCTGTTTTTTCTTTATAATCTACTCTGTACCTAGGCTGCTATATTGTATTATTGCTGATAAGAAAATAGGACTGCTAAAATATTGGCTTCTAGTACGGTCATCTGCGTGGCGCCGGCATGGTACGCGTTGGTTGCAGAGACCAATAAGAAATATCTCCTTGCCCAGTAAAGCCTGTCTCTTAGGACGATCGCAGGAGCGGGCCGGAACGACGTGACCTCGAGAAGAGTGTGACTCAAGGTTCCGAGCTTAGATAGGTTTATGGGCTGGTTAGCGCGGCGTATGTACGATCTCGCTGACAACCTCTTACACGTTCATCTGCAAGGCCAACCAAAGGCTGCATCGCTACCAAAACGGCAGCCAAGAACACCGGTGGACGGTGAACCACTGAGAGAATTGCCCGGGCAAGGAGGGGTTCCTCGAGGCCCGTAGACCCCACGCTACGCGGCGCCGTTACCGCCGTGGCGTAGGACGTAATTTCATTAGCATCAGTAAAAGGTATTCGGTGCCAAAGAAGTGTCAACGGGTTATTTGGGATTCTTACCTACTAAAACGGCTACAGAAGGGTGGTCGTCCTCAGCGCTACGTACGGCGTAGCTAGCTTCCATTTTGCCGCTCAATACTCTCATTCTTAACATAGACAAAAACTCTTTATTATTATTTATATTGACGAGTAAGCAACTCAAATATATTAGCAATGTGGCAAAATGAGTATAATTCGACTGAGAACCACTATCTCTAAAATGAAGCAGTTCTTGTGTTTCGGTGGAAGAGTGTCTTTGCCGGCTCACTTTGGGACAAGGCAATACAACTGTGATTGACTTCAGATAGAACCTCTGTTCTAAATGAAGTTGTTTAAAGATGTTTATGGAAAGCAGTGACCATCAGATGTGCTGATGCTCATTTGCTACTTGAGTTTTTCAAAAAAATCAATAACATAACATTATTCCTAGGTATCACAATGCATATCTGAACTATTACTGTAAATCATGAGTGATTCATTACATGTTTAAATGACTTGAGATAGTGATTATATCCTGCTGTGATATTGTAACTGAGATAAGGCGAAGTGAGTAATTCTACTCAATTACATGGAGTGTGAAAATGTCTTTTAAATTGTACTGACGCTATAATTAGATAACCTAGAACGGCTTAGAAGGAATTATCGTCTACATAACATTATTTATTTACCATACTACTTTCCTTTTAATTTTCATCGAATAAGATTTCACACCTACAGCATTTATCTCCTTAGGTCTTCAAGCTTAATAGCTTGAAATACGCTACTGTTCTATATTTTTAGGTGTTGGTAAATATTTTTATGTCACCGAACTTTTTTAGTTTTTGGTAGGAATCAAAAAAGTAGGTAATTAAGAAAAAGAAAGACGAATTTATTCTAATTTTCTGTAGAAAGTTTTTAATATAAATTTCTAAGCGTAGTCTTTAGAGGTAGGAACGCATCTGTATGTCTTTGATCTGGGGTTAAGTACAGATGCCTATGAATGGCGGTGGCATTCCTCATCAGGTATCGTTCGTATTATAAAAAAAAATATATCGTGTTGATGCTTATAGACACAAAATTGCAGATCTTAAAGGGTAAACCCCATTACTTCTGCACCATCCATCACTGCGCCTACTCAATTGACGGCAACGTCAACACTTAACCCTAGTTATACAACTTTGTCTTACATGGAGAGCAATATATATTATACCTTTTTAGCCGAGTTCTCAAAGGAGAGATCGATTCGTCACGTATATTTATTTTTAATGAAGGCACATGCAATAAATACGGCGATAAGCGTCATTGTAAGTGTAAGTTTAATTAGCGTCAGTGTAAGTGGGTTTGAGCGTTAACCTTTAGAAGTGAACTTATAGTAGTAGCAGTAGTATTAATAAATCCTCGTATATGATTCATCATTGAATAATACTATTTTCTAACAGGTAGCATATTTAAATTATCCTTAGGTTAAGCTACAAAAAAACAATGAGACCATGTTGTGTTGTAAAGTAGCGAAATATGTTTATTCATAATCGTACAACATAGATCCCTTTTCTTTATACTTAATGTAAGTTTTAAATACAATTTAGATTTAAAAGTTACGCTTTCTCGAACGCAAATTCATTTTAAATTGGCGCAAAAGAATTTTTGCGTCATAAAAGAGTGGCATGTAATCCTCCCCTGCGGGAAGATTTATGCTCGCGTTCGGCCTCACGTACTCGCGTCAACGTGATGACTCCTGTCAATCTTAAAATTGTCTGTTACATGAAATTCTTCAGGGGACTGAATTTTATTTAGTAGATACCCTGGAAAAATCGTATCTAGTCTAGAGTGCTTTCATAGATTTTTGGTAGAATTACTCTTGTCTATTTCGTCGATAATTTTTGTATTGTCACTTGAGTCATAAAACCATGAATAAAAATTTATATTCATTTAAATATAAAAACACACTCTCTTAGTACCGTTCTTACAAGTTGTTATGGTACAGACAAACACTGTTGTATTATTTTAAGAACAAATTGTACCAAATGCTACGTTTTGTAGTACAATTTGTTTGTAAGACAATTCCCTTGTCCATTTTTAGCAATGTACAGCAGCTCCTTGTTCACAACTACTACATTTCCAAATATTATAACGACGTATAATACTATCCAATAAACTACAATATTTTACCATTGTACAAAAATAACGTATTGATACGAAAATTCGTTTAAGAGGATTCACCATCAAAATATTTGCAGCAATATTTCACAATGAAGCGTCTAATCAAGTAAACAATTTCAATCAAATTATTCTCGTCTTGACGTAGCTTCGTTATCGTTCTAGTGAAGATAATGCAATTTCAATAAACACACTTCAGAAATTTTAATCGAATTAGTCGAATCAGTCTCCTGTGATGTCTTATTTGAGCATGCACCAAGAGAACCGATACTAGCACAATATAACTATTTAAGGAACATAACTATAAATGTAAAACGATAGAACACGATAAGTGAGATACACACAGCAGTTCTGGAATTTCCAATGTTTAACATTTCCACTATATATCTTCGTCAATCCACCACTGTCCCACTGCTGGACATTGGTCTATTTTCCTGACTCAGAAGGGCTTGGGCCGTAGTCCACCGCGCTGGTTAAGTGCGAAATAAAAGAGATCACTCACCTATGAGAACTTTTTTTTTCAGGTGTGTAGATTTTCTCCCGATTTTTCCTTTACTAGGCAGGACTGATCATTAATTTCTCATAACTTAAAAAATCAGGAAGTGCTCGTAGATATGATTCGGATTCAAATCTCAGACCCTTTAAAAGAGAGGTCAATGTAAAACTAGACTATCACTGCTTTTCTGTATCTTTAATAATGTTTATGTATTATGCAGACAGATAGTAATATAATCAAAACGGTCGTCTCGACGCAGCGTCGTTAACGTTCTACTGGAGACAATGCAATTTAACGACACCACTACAAGTCGTAATCGTGTTAGTCGAATCAGTCTCCTGTGATGTCTTATCTGATGCATCTAAGGGACAGAAACATTACTCTATATTCTATACTCGTATATATGCGTCTGCAGGTATTAAGATATTTACGACTGCAATTTCTAGTTTTTACCGTTTTTAATTGGATTTCAGCAAGTTTTGTTAGAGAACTATTGCACAAAATATGTATTATTTTGTACAATAGTATTACTAAATACACTTTTTTCATTTTTACTATGGAAAATTGTTGCTTTTCATAATGCAAGTAGGTACCTTGAAAACCTTGTTTTTCTATTATTATTCTTGTTCCTTTTTTGTCATATTTTATAATATTTCTGTATCTTTTTTCTTGCATATCTTTCACTTTATCATGAAATTTGGACATTCTCTCAGGATATGAAATACATCTCGGGCAGTTGCTTGATCTCATGAATGCTGGGCCTTGTGTCAATCTGAAATGGTACAAGTACGCCTTGATCTCTCATTCTCCTGTTGCGATTTGTGTCGTGATAATATTCATTTATATAAGCTTTTTTTCTAGGAAAACACATCTAAAGTTGCCCTATTGTAGCAATAAAATTTAATTTATTAAAGACGATCATTGTATAAAGAAGAATAAGAAAGAAGGATATTATATTTCAAGTACATTTCGCGAGAAATTTCTGTGAGTGAAATGTGATATTCTCAAACAAGATAGGATTATCAAGAACTTGCATTAAATTTAATGTTCAAATCTTACGTGTTTTGTAAGACATCCTAAGGAATCCTAGAACACACATGATCTAGCTTGCACTACGTATTATTATGTACATATTAAATGAAACTTGGCTCAGGTATATTCTCACAAATTACAATACATCATGTTTATTATTTCAAAGGTTCTACTCGTACCTTCTCGAGATGAATCTCAGCTTTCTAGAGCCCGTGTATACCTTGACGTAGATCTATCCATCTCGTAGGTATAATGGATGTAATTCTTATTCCTCCTACGTCCGTAGCCTAACGTCGGCAAGTTAATATTGGTTGTGAACGTTCCTCTCCCCAAATATACCTTTTATATATGAGAGCACAGTATGTACAAGCCTACGCTAGTACGAATAAACAAATATACTTATAGACATTTGTAAATGTTTATGAATTATTGCGTAAATATATTTGCGTAAAAATACATTATAGATCTTGCCATGGCTTTATCTGCAACAACAGTAAGTATACTTTTCTTGAAGAGTGGGTTAGGTTATTATTACATATTATAAATATTACATGGAGTAGGTATCTACCTAAATCTTAAGCTCTCTGAAACGAAAAATCTACGCTAGTCACATAATAGTGGCTTTAATAAATAAAAGGAATGTATTTTTTCTTAGACAATAAAGTAGAAACTTTTAAGCCACGGATGAGACCGGTCTTTAGTGTGTATTTTTTCCTCAAAACTCGGTAAGAAACAGTTCTCCATTAGTGGCAACCCAAGCATGTGCGTTACGAGGAAAAAGTTTGCGGCTAATGCCTAAGTTTCTGAAAAGCTTCAAATACAATTTCAGGCTCTGTTATGGGCTTGGAAGTGTGGAAAAATGTCATATGTAATCTGCAATGGTTAATACCGACTTGTTTTAAAAGTGCTTTTTGTTATGGTAATGGTCGTTTTTAGAACAGCTTCATAAGGTATATAAAATATACTTTATGAAGCTAAATTTTATTCAAGTACATCGTATTTTTAACAGAGTATAGGCAACAATATTGCTATTGAGCAACAGAATTTGCTCGTTGTGTTTTTAACATTAGTTTTAATAAGTATGTTACTACATTTATAAGGCACTATAAGTACGAGAATTTATGTGCGAGTCATTAAGAACAAAGTAATTTATGTTCTAATACTATAAACCGATTTAAAATTACATAAAATTCGTGAAATATCATTGTTTTTCATATTTTTTTGTTGTGACTATTGCAAATAATAATAAATTTTGAAGGTGATAGAGCTCTTTACAATTTCGAAGGCTCCACCGCCACATTTATTTGCCTAATAACACAGCGTTAAGCGTTGTTGCGTTTTGATGAAAGATGTGGTAAGGGAAACATACTTATTTGGAAGCATTCTATCTTAGTCCTCAGTAGCAATGCGTCTGTGGTAAGATTCTTTCCGGGGTCAAGATTCAACTTGACTGACAGATGTGGGTAGATGGCAGTGGCCATTATCAGATGGGTTGCTCGTTCGCTCTCCATATTATGAAAAAAAATCAATTTGTTTACAAAATCCTACGTAAAAACTAGTAATTTTTTTGTGTATTACTATAATTTATGTAGTTATATTTTTAATAGGTATACTAATTTTATTTATTTCTATCTAACAGATAAAAGTGCTTCTCCATACAATGTAGCTATATAAAGTTCGAGACGTGTGTAGGTAATACCAAGTTACGGCTCTCTAATTTCGTAGACCTTAGCAGAGTATCTCGTGTAACTTCATCAATACAATGAGAATAAATACTGTCACAAAGCTCTTATTGAATGCTTTGATGCTTTCAATTCAATGATTTGATTCCTTAAACAGACGTAGCAAACGAGTATGAAATATACCAAATGGTAAGTGGACTGCCGTCCATGGACAGTCTTCGTACTAGAGTCGTCTTACCTGACGTCGGGCACAGAACATCTATTCTGTGTATATTGCTATGAAAACAAGATTGGAATATTTCGTATAAGTATCCCTGATCGAAGTCTCCAAACCAGAACATAGCAGGGCTTAACATTGTTGTTAAAAGATTTCTACGCATTAGAAACTAATTAACATTTAAGTGGATATAATCTGTAGACATCAATCTCAAAACTAACCACAAGTAACTGTAGCGGAAGATTACACACTGATTGGCTGGATACGATACCACTAATATAGTTATTGTGGCGTCAACTTACCTATATAGAACCTATGCAATACCAGAATGCAATGCTAGCTGACTGAAATATGAGCCGACTAACTTATCACACAGAAGTGGCCACGAATCTTTAATTGGCTCAGGTATAACCTGAAATCACTATTTGAATGATCTATTTGGAATTGTTTAGAGATAGGCTGCAGTGGCCACTTTATATCATGGACCGCATGCTCGTTTGCTACTTCAACCTTGTAAAACAATATATGTACTCTAAATGAAATGAATAAGATTTTATCTTTTATCTTTCGCTGTAATCCTGTTTATCTTGATAGCAACCCAAATAAATCGGCCTTAATAGGAAATTACAGTCTCAATCGAAGTAACGTTTAAAGGGGTTTCGTAAGTACCGAATTACACACACAATTTATGAACGAAATGTATATCGTAGGGAAATGGGATTGACTCGAAAGGTTATCTAAATCACCATTATTGAAAGTAAATCGAAATTGCTCTTGTTGGATGTAATTGATTTCTTTTTATATCCCGATTCAATTATTTTTCAAAGCTCTTTAACAATTTTGTAGGTGGTTGTTACCTTTACGGTATGATTGTATGTTGTCACCCCTATTTCTGCTTTATAACCTACTGCTGCTTTATTCCTAATTTGAAGGGCAGGTAGATTAGGTAGGGCAGGCAGCTATGATAATGTAGACATATTTATCCGAGACGATCTAAATTAGTCCTTAGAGGCAACAGTGCATCAGTGACCGAACTTATATATGACTCTAAATATATCGGGGGTTGATTAAACACGTCCATTGGACTATAGAGACCGCTTAGCAACACCCGGTCTTATCATTTGCTACTTCAAGTAATATGAAAACTTATAGTTTTATTTATTTATTTCAACATAATTCAACTTCAACATATTTACATTTTAATTGTTTTTCTAATCTTAGAATTTTTCGTGCTTAATAATTTACATAGTTCTTGGTTCCTAACATACTTCTAAGTTCTAAAATAATTTTCAGCAGAAGTAGCGAATCTGTGTATGATGGCTACAAGGGGTCACATTCCTGTTTGTGATCAGTTACAGAATGCCCGAATGACAGTGACTTAATGTACTGTCAGATGGTTTATACCTTCGCTTACTATTAAAATTTTATAAAAAAATCCATCTGATAAATGTTTCGTGATTTATTTTTTATCATACCCTCCAAGCTAACACAACAGTACAACAAATAGCTACTTTACTACTAAAATAGGTAGAGCGGTGTTGTTTTCCAAGTCGAACTACGAGGAATTATACTACCTTTGTTATTTACAAATAAGACTTATTATACTTATAATATCAGTTAGAGTACAATACTAGATGGAATAAAAACAACATAGATACAATCAGGTAACATCGAATTCTCAGTGTATATATAAGAGATACTTACATAAAACACAAAGGCAACCTTTATAAGAATAATTTAACTTTTGAGATTGCAATTATCAATTTCTCGTTCGATGAGGTTTCTTAGTTGGCAAAGTTAAATCATTACCCAATATTGATCTCAAAGGAGTAAAGTTTTTACAATTCTAACGAACCATGGAGAAGGGGACGTAATGAACGACCATCGAAGATCAGAAAATAGAAGTCATTACTTAAAATTGCTTTATCTAAAGAATTCTATAAAAATAGGTCCTTTAAATGTGTAATTAAGACTGTGAGTATGTAATCTATGATGTTCTACTGATGACCATTGTAAACATTCATCCTAAAAAAATCTTCAACATATTTTTGGTTAAACTGTATATTGGCTTACAATTAACAATATCACATAATAATTGTCCCGTAAATAATTAGACCACGACTTTTGTTTTAAGGTATTTTAACCAGAGCGAATTAAGTGTTATGAACCAGCGCGATAAAGTTATCACAAAAAATTAGACAAATTAATGTGTATTATTTGTACACAGTCTTACCAGAGGGCTACAGAACATACAGCGTCAGCGTTTAGCGTTAAAAACGTTAAATGTATGTGCTCGATATTACGAAATTTCGCTGCAAATTAGCGAAATTTGTCAAACTACGCTCACCGCTGATGTTTGAAACGCCTACTGTATGTTTCGTGGCTTAATACAGCCTATTGATATTGCTTGAGCGATAGTGATAGGCCACATCACTTTCGTTCAGCACTAGACCTATACAAAATAAAGACATATCATTTTTAGTTTCTTTACGCCATCTATCGCCAGATCCAAGAAACGGTAATAGATCGTGCAGCTCTACCGCTATCTTCAAATCCTGGGAACTGTCGTCATCTATCGTCTATTAAGGTCCAGTGTTGATCGTTTCGCGTATAACACCATCTATAGTCAAGTCCGGGAAAGAGCAATCGTCCAGCACTAACGCCATGTACCACCTAGTTAAGCAGTACCGGCGCCTAATAACGCCATCTATTGTCAAATCCAAGAATACTTCAAATAATATAAGCATGTCGGTGTCGCAACCCGTATTTTGTTGCCTTTCCGAAAAATACTCAACGCGGCTGAAGAAGTTTTCACTTCAATAATCACTGAATTTGTATCGAAGTAGTCCTATTAGCTATCATCATGTTATCAAAATTTGCTGTCAATTCTGTTAAAAAAGACATTTTTCAGACCACCACATGCGACTTTGCGCTGAGTTCTCTAACACCTTCCAAATAAATAAAATAAAAAATAATACAAAGTGAAATAAAAAAAGCTACTTACGAATAACAAAAAACAAGGCTTATATAACTTACTAAAATTTTATAACATCGTGTCAGCATTTCCGTATGCGTATAAATAGTGAATGAAATGCGCGGAACTCGGGCAATAACGGCCTTTGCGAGACAAAGGTAGAGCTTATTGCACATTCCCGCGCTCACCTTGCGTCGCTATTAATCCCTCTTTGTGATATATTTTATGGTTTGTGGATCTAGTTCAAGTGTTTTCTAAGTTCATGTGTTTATAAATAACTATAATCACCGAATATAAGAAAAAATTCGGACTTTATTCTCAATTTCTTTGTTACATTCTCCGCTGTATATACCTATATGCGTCTGGCTTACGCCTTTTCAAATGGGGTTTGGCGTAATGTATAGCGGGTGTTATATATCTAACTTTGCCGGAAGATTTTGCTATTCATCATTTACATATCATCCATAAGTTTTCTACAAATATCTCTAACACCTTTGAGGTTTTTTTTCCATATTTGGAAGTAGGAAACGAGCATGCAATCTACCTGATGGTAAGCGGCGACTGCCGCCTAAGTATATCTGTAATCAACACCAGATAACATAAGATTTAGCTGCGGTTTGCGACAGATACGTTGTTACCTCTGAGGACTGAGTTGAAACTCCATTGAGAAGTATGACTCCCTTACCACACCCTTTAGACTAGGAAACAGCAGCACATAACACTCCTGTTATTAGGCAGAAATAGGCGTGGGAATGGCGATTCCAGAGTCTAACTACAAAGAGAAAATCATCTTTAAATTTTGTATGTACCAGTTGTTTTAAAATAATATCTACTTATCACAATAATTATAATATATTTCTGCGATATAAATTAATAAATAAAGTGACTTTATTTATGTATAATCAATTAAAAGGCATTGGTGATTTTCTAATACAATATACGGCCTAACTTAACAGCTTAAAGATTATAACTTTGCAAGTTAAATGTGATTAATTTGAAGAATATAAACCCATTAGTTGCTACAAACTTAACAGCTGATACCAGTAGGAGGGATTGAGAACGACACAATTCAAAATTTATCGTTTAAATTGAATAAATTGCTTATAAAACACAAGTTTTCATACTCCTAAAAGTATAGTAAGTTTTATGCAGCTAGAACTCAGCAATAAAGGCGTCGAGCCTTAGGAGATAAAATACAGCTTATTGCGAGTTCTTGCGCTCACCTTGCGTCACTATTAAGCGCATCTTGCGTTACGACACTATTTTTAACCGACTTCCTACGGAAGAGAGGTTATCTATTCGTCACGTATATTTTTTTTAACATCTATTAACGTAAATATATTTTAATTACTTTGCAACATTTTTCATTTTTTTATAACTTGTACTGAAAATGTTCACATGTATAGTTTAAGATATATTAATTAGATTAATAATTACTATCGTCAGACTTTGCAACATATCTTCTAACAAAAATGCGAAGTTTTTTTCAACCATATTCATTTATACCGGGTTGTAGGTGACAGAGCAATTAAGTGCTAACTATAAAAAACAGTTAAATAGCGAACTTAACCCTTCTTTGAAGACGGTTAATGAGCTAGCTTAATATAAATAAATTATGTTCTTTATCATAGCATCATATGAGATCATGTTAGAAAATCGCGTATAAAAATATAATAAACATCGTCAAAACTCATGTTACTTAACTTACTGACAAATAACCAAAGAGAGCTGCCAAAACGACACCATTCGAAATATATTGTTTTAATTAAACTATTATAATTTAAATTATTATTGATATATAATATAGAGTAGTTTTCATAAGCTTAAACATTTAAGCTGGTGGGTGAAATGCAACTAGAACCTAGTTTCATTTCACCCACCAGCAATAAACGGCACCAACCTAGCAATAAACGGCGTTTAGAAGACAAAGGTACAGCTTATTGCAACTTCCCACGCTCACCTTGCGTCGCTATTAACCTCTCCTTGCGTTACGACGTCATTGTCTTACGTGCTTTTGAACTAAATACAGTTTTTATTATTCTTAACACTTTCTATACCATTACGAAATTTAAATGATAAATTAATAAGATGTAAATGTTTAAATTCTCGTTTTATCATAGAGTACAATTAATTATTTATTGACGAATTGGAATAAAATATTCATGGATGAACCAAAAAAAACTGCAAATATCATAGGTACTCGCAGTATTTTTTATTTACAATTGTAAGTTAACAAATGAGAACACCTCATAGAAACACGAAAATATTTACGTTATAGCTTTTACTTTTCCATTTTTTACTTTATAGCTGTGGTTGTTTTATTTAAAAAATTCTACATGGTTTTTCAGTTATTGTTACGTAGTACAGAGTACTATTCGGGCAGGTGATATATTTTCATACGAACTGTTACTGTTAGGGGTTAGTACCTGACAAAAATGTTGCGTGCTTTTCAAAGGCCAAAAGATAGTTACGTAGCTAGCCTAGTCAAAGTCGGCGTCAGTGTTTCAGTTCAAAAACTAAGCTACATAAAAATATTCATGCGAAGCATGGAAAAATTTCCACAATCAGTGAAAGCGGTCCCCTGCGGCATATTGCGGTACAGAGTTTTCATTAAATACGGAGCTTGGTTTGTGTCCAAAAAAATGCCTACATAGCTTCAGGCGTCTCCCCGCATATAAGGAATGTTGTCGTTGGAAAATTAGTTCATAAAATAAATTCTCTTTCGGCGCACAAAGACAAACCTAAGCTACCCTTTCTACGCAAATCCCACGTATTTTTCTTTTTAGCCTTTTTTGCCTAGTTGCACTCGTTTCCTTAGAGTTGTTATAAAAGCGGCTTATCTTAAAATTTATGGTATTACGTAAAACGCTCGAGGGTTTATGTAATCGCATGATTTAGAGTTTTATGCTGTACAAGAGCGTTTAGGTATAATCTAAAACCAAAAACGTAAGTCGTGACACGAGTTATAATAAGGATCCTTTAGTACTTTTTATAAATTGCGCATCGGTTTTATAAATATTATATCAATAACGACAATCTACGTGTACTTACAAAGTTTCGTCTCTGTTGAATTGATTCATATGAAATATTTAGCCAAAAATATTCACTTGCTTAGCGACAACTTTTAGACAGCGAAAATAACTTAGATAATTAAAATTAATGTGAAGGTTCCACGCTGGCGACTATATTTCGTGGCTTGACTATAAACCAAAAATGTTTTAAAATAAAATGTGTTATGTGCAGTTGAATTTACAAATAGTAAAAGGGTACGGTAATAGAGTATACCTACAACCTCTACAAATATATGGAGAACTAGTTGAAGTACATAACTGTGCTTCACTTCGTAACAATAAGTTTTGGTTTTACTCGCTAACCGTTGGAGGTATATGAAAAGTGATAACCTTCCGGATAGAAATTTAAAAGTTAACCTCGTATCTGTCATCAAATCTTTCCTTTTTTTAGTATGCTCTTTTTATTCAAAAATAAAATAGAAATGAAAAAAAGGGTGTAGTGACGTCACTAAATGAGACGCCATTTTTAAATGGCGAAAAATATCGAAATGAAAAGTAGCCTATAGACTGTCCAGTTAAATAAGCTATATCCATGCAAAATTTCATGTAAATCGGACCAGTGTATCTTGCCTGATTGAGTAACACACACATCATCTCACTTTTATATATTAGTATAGATGTAGATAAATAGCAACGCACTATGACGTCACACTTAAGCATAGTGCATTACAAAACAGTTCTATAGATATCTCCCTAAATCATTGATTTATACGCACCGGCGCGTTTTTATTACGATTCAATAAAAGCCACGCGGTATCAACAGCGGGCAGCGGCGGCGCATTACGTACCAATAACAGGGGACACTCGAAACTGCTTACGTCGAAACTAATATCAGTGTTTGCCAGCTTGTAGCTATTACTTTTGGTGCAAGTATCCAGAGGAAGCGATTAATAAAACTGTATAATAATATTCTTATAATATTAAGAAGTCGGTTAAAAATAGAGCGTTGTATTACATAATAGTATATTAAACAAGGGTTTATAATAACCAGTAAATAAAAAAGAGTAAAATATATGAAATATAAATTACCGTTGTGATCGCCTTGTGTGGTCAAGCTCACCCTCTCAATTGTGAGGTATTGAGGTTCAAATCAAAGACGCACCTCTGTTTTTTATAGTGATATGCATATTAGAATTTCGTTATTACGTTCTCAAATGATTAAAGGACACATGAGAAGGAAACCAACATG
>DWLI01001521.1:0-15288 GCA_018249915.1 Cecropterus dorantes dorantes | reverse complement strand
AACTAAGCGTGCTAATGTTTACTCGAGCAATATGGCGTCGGCCAACGAATTAGTTCCGTGTATTGTCAACAGATGGTGGTCATTGGTTCTATTAAATAATATCGTTGACCACTTTACCTGCCTGGGCTACTTTACCGAACCTTCCCCTACTAAGGTGAAACGCCTCGAAAAAGTGTGTCCTTACCACACTCTTCATACCAGAACACAGCAGCGTATAATACTGCTGTCACCTGAAGTCGGTCATAGACGCCTTGCTATCCACGAAGACTAAGACAGCAGCGTTAAATATTACTGCTATACCTAATACGAAAATAGGCGTGGTCATAGTGCCGTCGAAGTCGGGCACGAAGAGTTCTGTTACCTTTAAACTTACTCAAGTATATGATTGCTTAGCATAAATAACGGCACAATTCAAACTTTCATTTAAAATTTATGTAATGTTATCCCTATTATATTATTTTAGAATTGAAAACTTGGTGCTCTAACAGCACTGTGGTTCATGACCTTCTTATTTTCATTATAATATTTTAAATGATTATAAATACTAATATTAAAACATAACAACTAAAAGCATTGTTTAAGTTTGATCGTGTTCTCTTGTAAAACTTGCATTTAAGTGTTGTGTTATTAGTTAACTCTAATAACCACAAATTAGATTAAACTGATGACAATTTAATTATAACTTGTTAACTTCATAGTGTATCTGTAACGACGCTTCTAGAATTTTACCCGCAACTTGCAGCCACAAATGATGATATGATCGGGCGTTTATTATGACATCCAATACCCAGATTATATAGCATTGGGCCTGTGATAACATTACCGCAAGTTAATACGTTCGTACATATTTTAACGAAGGAGTGATAGCTTAGTGGTTTGAAATTCGAACTTGCGTACTGAACTTACTGACTAACGCTCGTCACTGGGAATCCTAAGTTAGAATCCCATGCACATCCGATGTTACCAATATTGCTTTTAGTATAAAGGAAAACATCCGTAGGAAATCTACATACCTAATTTATTTCTGTCAAAAAAAGACAGACGTGTAAAGTCTATTAACCTGCAATTAGCCAGCGTGGTAGACTAGCAAGCACTCTACTGTTAGAGGAGAACCGTTCTGTGTTAATATTTTAGATTGATAAGGACCTAGATCAGTTTATTTTTTATTAAACATACTAGCAGTCAGTATGTACGACACACTACATCTACAAACGGAAATGTTTTATTTATATATACATTGCTATTTATATCTACATATATCTTTCATTACAACAGCGGTTGCAGGTTACGTTGTTATGTTGCAGGTCCATAGGCTCGAAAAAGTTCTAGGAAGACTCGCGAGGATTAAGGAGAGGGTTAGGTTAGATCGCGGGTTACAGAAAGCTACGTTACAAAATGAATAGTGTGGGTTTGCATACCAGATAGGGATTCATACATATGTACCTAAATCTTTATTTTTAACAGACATTAATTCTTTGTCAAATATTAACTAGAAATACTAGGTAAATTAAGAAGGTATTCTTTAGTATTATTGGTCATCCGTCCAATATCCAATCATGCTAAGTGTTGCATTGCAATGTAAATTGCAAGAGTTTAATGATAATAAAGTAAGGTTGAGATTTGTGGGGTTCAAAAGAAATTTGTACCTCATTGAAACAATATTCAATATATTAGTACCTACACAATATGTCTTTAAAGAACTACTTAGTATGTATAAAAGAACTACTTATTCCGTTTTTTTGCTTTTATTGTGCCTCCGTTCCACATGTATTTATTAATTGTAAGTAATTTATTGACAATCAATTAATTTTCCTTATTTATTAAGCATTTAGGTACATATTACGTTAATAAGTTCTTATAATTAGTCTTATAGAGTCGGTACCTGCTGTTAAATGAGTACTATAAAACACGTGAGCGTTAAACTTAACAGCGGGGGCGTAATACATGCGAGTGTTAACGCTGTACTTATCCATTTAAGCATAACTTCCTGCGTGCGTTGTCAAACAAGAATACCATTATGAATACTCAACGAGTTAATTTTGACATCGCTGATTGCCTTAAACAGTAAAGACAGATCCAGATAAAGTGATTCATCAATTAGGTTACGTAGTGGTTACCACGTCTTTGATACGGCTGGCAAGGCGTCGCGACTCCTTCGCATGTTCGAGTGTGAGTAGACGTGGAATGAGCGAGAACGCGAGAAGCACGGTGTGGGCCGAATGACGCCGACTGACTCTGTAGCGACGTTCGAACGTGAGGCTATTTAAAACTGTGCGCAGGCCCCCTGGCGCCGAGTCGACGACTAATGATCAGTCCTGCCTTGTCTACCATTGAGTGCGTAGTCATCTCGTGAACTGTGTTTACACAAGAACCTATCCTTCCAGTGTTTGTTTAGTTTAACAGTTTTTACACTACGTAAACGTGAAAATGGCTGACAGTGGTCTGAAGAGGAATATTCCTATCAAACTCGGGGACTTCTCTGTCATTGATACTGAATTTTCGAGCATCAGGGAAAGATTTGACGCCGAAATGAGAAAAATGGAGGAAGAAATGAGCAAATTTCGTTCGGAACTGATGAACAGAGAAAGCAACAACTTCTTCAAGAGCACAACGAGGTATTTATTAAATTTAAATACAAGTTTACAGAAACAATTGAGAGTACCTACAACTTTTGTATATGATTGTTTACTTAAAATGATCAGGTGTAAAAATATTAAGAAACTTTTAACTGTTCATAATTCATTACGCAACCCGAATGAATAAGTATAGGCATTTACCAAGTGGGCGAGCATATTTGTTCAAGCTACATTATAATTCCAATAGCAGTTACATTGCCGGCTTGTTTCCTAAAAGGGAATCTTGAATTAATGAATTTGGGGTGTCGCAAGAGTCGCCCACCTTCGGCGACCTCCGCGGCGGTTTCACGAAAGTAGATGTATTCAAAAGGTATTATTCGGGATCATTCCGCGGAACGGCATCAACTGCAGATATCTCAGTCGCCTCCATTTAAAGCGTGCAGCGATACGTAAGCCCGACGCGAGATGATGTCATAAATAGAAATAGCGCCGGCCGGCGGTTTCGTGTGAGAATTCGTCCACAAAACAGGAATTTGCTGAATTTTCAGTACTATATCGGAATTTGTAGAATTTTGAGTAAACACGCAGCTTAGGAATTCATGAATTTTGTAGTAAGAAATAATGAATAAATATAAGCATAAACTAACCTGTCCTAAAAATAATACCTATAGAGAAATTATTATTCTACTTAACCATAGATATTATTGAAATTACCGCTATTAAAAAATCTACCACAACGTTTTACGTTGTAAATATTGACAAATATCTATTAATTAAGAACCAGAACATACATATTTTACTGTCATCATACATTAATACAAAATGAGACAATCGTCTCTGTAAATAATTAATGTTTTGCAGGTACTTCAATAAAAAATATTTTTAAAAATACATAAAACAAAAAACACTTATCGTGACCTAAGTCATAAGTGTAGGGAATTCTGCATTTGCGATAACACGCAACTTGCATAAACCGGTTTACATAATTTTTATCAACACAAAGTTGTTTCGTTTGGCAACCATACGTAATAAACTTTACACTGTGATGTAATGTTTTAAAATTCCCATTGCACACCTTCAAAGCTAACTTCCAGTTAAACAAGTAATTTGATTGTCTCGGTTTTATGTTGCTTATCAAAAATTTTAAGCACAAGTTCAAAATGCAGAAAAATATATTTCCTGTGTGTAGAAGATTAGAATGTTTCATTTTTTATCTTTGCCTGCCTGTTTCTTTGAAATTGCCAATAACTTTTCAGGCAGTAAAATTTGCATTTAGGTACTTGTTATCACTCAAATGTTATTTAGAATTCATGGATAAACATTGGAACAGCAGGGTCGCGCCCAATTTCATGAATATATAACATCATCGCGAGGATACAGAAAACAAGCCAAGGTATAACCGATACTAACAAAACCAGAGCAACGGAATCAATACTTTTACCGCCAGTTCTATCTACGTAGTTCTTGGCCTTCGGTCGTGAAGGACTGCTATTTGTATCTATGTTGATCGAATTGTAATGCAACACTGCATATTGCACAGAAAGGGTTTATCGATAGTGCATCTTATTGTCATCGCATTAGAATGGGTAATGTTTGAATTACATGCGTACGGATCAAATACGAATAGGACGATTGTAGGTATCGTTGCAGAGTATTGAGAACATGACACAAACCTCTCTTTGCAAGTTAAGCAGATTCCTGAGTTTCCTAATACATGGAAAGAATGCTAATATGTAGGTATTTATCGAATTACAAATCGTATGTAATATTCGTAAATATTATAGATCAATTTTTTTCTTGACTTTGTAAAGACGAAATACTTGGTTTGAGTAGGTTTACAAAACTACATATGGGATATCAAATTAAGGTTAAGCCCTAGTTAAAAATGTTAAATTATATTGAATAAACTATACCTATATGGAAAATGATGTAAGCCGAAGGGTCGAATCACATGAATAATGTATAACTCAAATTTTCATATCTAGAGTTGGTTGTGTATCGAAGCACATGTGAAGAAACGTAGGTAATACATAAAGTTCTAGCGTATATAGAGTAAATAGAGCGCTTCTATGTACTGCCACGGAACATGCAAACGTAACTAGAATAATTAAACGGTTGCATGTTTCGTATGGAGCGCTGAAAACATGATAACTGCAAACATGAATACATGACCCAGTTGGAGCGATTGGTAGTTTCAGCCGACAAGTAACTCGATGACGCAATATGACCATTCGTCACTCAAAAATGTAGGCGCTTGGCAGTAACATGTCTAACAGACTGAGTGCGTGGGTCTAGGCCGTCTTTTAACACCCCTCGTTAACTCCTTACAGCCAATTTATTATAAAAGTAACATTCACAATAATGAAATGTTATTTTGTTCTGTCGTCATCGATCATTTGTGGTTTTTGCTTAGAAGCAATGAGTAACTCGTCCGCCCATATTATTTTATCTACCCACTCAAACGTGGGTTGAACTTGTTTTTGAATGGGGGAGTAAATGGGAATTACGACAACCATTTCTGGTAGGTAACGAAATCATAAGACATATCTCTGTGCGACCTTCGTTTCTACTTCATATACCTGCTGTTTTAGCTTAAAGATGTATTCGAAATATTAACATTATATTATAAACAGTAAAAACTGCGTCTCTACATGAGTGCCTACTTAGGATTTTTATTAGTTTTGAACCATGCGGTCTTTACGTCAGATAATAAACTTCATGGTCATGCAACTAGACACGAATTTGCTTTATATTATTACAAGTGTATTATGATATTATATCTACCTTTATAATTATATGCACTGTTATACACATGCTATAAATATTTATTAATTACATGCTTAATCAATAATAAACTATGGAGTATGGGTAGGTATCTATTATATCAGTTTTATTTGAGTGGATGACTTAAGTACTCTGATAAAATTTTCAAATAATTTATACATGATTTAATGCATATTATAATAATGTATATTATAAATGTATTGTTAGCCTCATAAAACTAACAAGAGTTATTGCTTTTTGCATGTCTTACAATTTCGAATCTGTTTCCTCCGGAGGAGTAACCAAGTCATCGGAGAGGTAAAAACCTTATATGTATGTAATATAGACCACTATGTACTGCACGGCAAAATTATATGTATCTATTTTAGTTAATAACTATATACGTTATATTTATGTTTTCACTTGGGCTTGTAAAAGTCACACATGAATTATAATAATAATATATTTAATTTAACTATCAATAAGTCTCAGTAAATAATGACACTGCACTACTCTGTAATAATTTTCCTGTTGGATAAATAATTATTCATTTTAATTAAATTCAAGTTAACCGTACTTCTGTAGCAATACATCTTGCCCACTTTATTCATCGAGTAGGCTGGGTTTGAAGGTCTTGTGATTTTCATGCAACGCAATGAATAAATCTGCCTGGCATTCAATACATTGCTACACAATAGTTCACAAAATAGGTAATATGTTGGGATAACATCGATGATCTCATTTGTTGACACTAACCTTGTATCTGCATCGAGTATGACATCAGCAGCCGAGCTATGTGATGATAATCAATTACAGACGCGGCAAAATTACACTTGCACAAATTAAAAACCGACTCTATTACGCCACTATAAACATTTCATGATCAGAATACACGCATATGTTTGAAGTTCTTTCTAACTGATTACTCATAAACGAAATATTTTTAGCACATCTGTTTTTCATGCAAAGGTTTATAATTGGAGGTAAATTGCATTCCATTTAACAAGCATATTCCTAGAAAGGACATTAAAGAATATTAGCATATGTATTGCGTGTCTGAAACACATTAAAGTGTTCTTTTTTTGTGAATTCCATTCATTCAATTGTACAATAACACACTATTTGAAAGATTTCGTTTCATAGAAATGCTAACTACGTCAATTAAAATCCTAAATTGCAACACTTTTATGGCGATTAAAAATATTTTACGTACTACATTTAAAGTTATGTATTTGTTACTTTATTCAACTCAACCGTTTATCAATATAGATCATAGGTGTCTACTTTGTTTCTTAATACGCCAAATACTGATATTTCTTTAAATTTTCTCTAGCTCCACAACATCCACACAACACAGTGATAGCAGACAGTTGGCCGAGCCCAGCCACTGGGACAGCTTGAACTCACCTCTTATCCAGGATGAAGGTGATGGCAAATCCCTGAAACTCCGTTTCGACGTCAGCCAGTACACTCCTGAGGAGATCGTGGTCAAGACAGTAGACAACAAATTATTGGTGAGACACTATACTTGTTTATATAGTAGACATCGGTTATCTTAAGTATGTACCAAAAATAAACCATGATGACGTAACTAAACCTCTAGACTAGAGCAAAAACAAAAGTTGCGTTTCTTATAATTTACTCATTGTTCGTTCGAGCCAATTCGATTCTTGTGAAAAACATTGAATCAGTAAATACTGAGAATTTTGGCAATGAAAAGTAAACGAGACTTTTCAGTGCAGGCAACGTGCCAGCAACATTAGCTTACTCTTTTGAGGATGCTGGCATTTTTATCCTGTTAAACGATCAGTCGTTTCAAAGACCCGAATTCCAAAGTGAAATAGGAATACTAATGTGATCCAAATTTAATTTCAGGTCCACGCAAAACATGAGGAGAAGTCTGACACAAAATCTGTATACAGAGAGTACAACAGAGAATTCCTATTGCCCAAGGGAACCAACCCTGAGGCTATCAAATCGTCGCTGTCGCGGGACGGTGTACTGACGGTGGAGGCGCCGCTGCCACAACTGGCCATCACCGACAGGAATATCCCCATCCAAAAGCACTGAGTAGATTTACTTACTCTACTGGTCCACTTCGGCAGCAGCTATTCCATACTACTGTTAATAATTTATTATAATTTCCACATTATTTTAAGGAATATGGGAGATGCCCTCAGATATTTATTTTGAATCTTAATAAAAAAAAAATGAATCTCAATGTTTATTAACACGTAATAACGATATAATTGATTTCGGTTAGTTTTGGAAGGATTCCAACATTTTGCCTCCATTAGAGTGTGGGCGGTTGCATCTTGCACTGTTTGTTACTATTGCTTTATAGACAACGCTTTCACTGTGATTGTAAGAAGCTCGTGCATATTGCGATGCATTTTCGTTACTCTATTCCAATTGTGAGAAACAATTTTTGCACCCTTAAATAAATTATATTGCTAAGTCTTTTAATATTGTATAATGTTGATGTTAAGGACAAGGGATCTAATAAAAGATTAATGTTCGGTGATACAAGTGCAATTTATTGGCTATAAATTTAGGTATATACTTTAATGGCTACAACGATAATGTAATTGGAGATGTCTTTCTAATGCCTACTTATGAAATCTTTTTCTTTAACATTATAATATACATATAAAAGCAATAACAAGCATGATATTACACGATACAATGTTAACAGCTTTTAACTTGATAGATACACATTTATATTTTAGTACAAACAGTTGTTATGAAAGTTGTAGATGTCAATAAAAATTAAATTTTTATGTTGTTTTCATTGGTATTCCCCAAATAAATATCTTCATCTGTAAAGGCCAAAATATGATTTCATAATGCAAAACGAGCCCACTTCTGTTATTGTTTCTATCGAGAACAGTTAATCCATATTTATTTTATACAAACAGTAAAAATAATCGGTGGTTTGTTATAGTAAATTAATTTGTTTAACGCAGAATGGTTTAAAGTAATAATATATAAAAATTTAAACTGTCTTCGTAAACAAATATTGTTATAGTTTTTTGCTGAGCGGACGTACACTACTAATTTAAGATATACTTCTCTCAAATTTTGTGACAAATATATCGCAGTGTTTAATGTAAGCTAAAAGACCTTTATGATAAACCAATGAAAAGTTAAACTTTTCATTTACCCAAAAATGTATAATTAATATTTTAAATCTACTATCTATAAGCAGGCGAATCTATAGTTTCAAGTACTTATAGGCATAAAAATATATGAATCATATAAAACATACAAAAGCTGGTACAAAATCAACTATATCTAAGCAGTTCATTGCATATATTATTGTCCTACATAGTACTTAAGCAGCATAAATGTATGGTGGTAATTGTACTACGAAATGCTAATTAAGGTTCATCTGATGTGAAGCTGATGATCTGAAATATTCTTAAGAGTAATCGAACGCACTTGATATAATCGAAAAAAATGTCTATATTAATTACTTGGTGGGCTGCGCGGTTTCACCCGCTACTAAATAAGAAAAACAAATAAATATAGCGTGACGTAGCGTGAATATAGCCTTCCTCAATAAAAGGACTATTCAATACACAAATAATTTTAAAATTGGAACCAGTAGTTCCTGAGATTAGCCCGTTCAACCCAACAAACTCTACTGCTTTATAATATTAGTATAGACAGACATCCCTTGAGGTCCACCTCTGCATCCATTTTCATGCATGTTTTATAAACTTACATTTGAATTATTTGAGGTATGATGTACAACTTACTACATCGTAACCCATCACATGATATTGAGAGCGTAGTTGATTAAAATAAATGTCTACCATAAGGCAATATAAATCATTTTATTCAACACAGACGACCTGTTTTTAATATTTCATTGTCATGTAATAATGTATGCATGCATGCGTGCGGGTATGATTAATGAATCAATAGGCTACAATCCCAATGACAAGTGTCTCCGATCATGGAAACGATCAGAAAATCGCGCTGTGCGGTCAGCTACGTAGTACTAAGTAGCTATGGATGGTCACACCAGAAATTTCATAACATGACATTATTTCTCATGTGCAAGCACCATAGAGGGCGTTACCCATGTGACGAATCAATCCTGTGAATCCTCAAGGAGAGATGTGTAGAGTACATGAATAATACCCACTATCAATATTAGCTAAGTGTGAATGATGACAGCAACAAATAACTTACTATGGCTTGCAATTAAATTTAATTCACTGAACCCTAATTATCTCTGAAACGCATTAGCGTCACTGCCAAATGGATATCTCTGGATAGCAAGGTCGAATGTAATGAAATATGTTACTCCCACTTCTAACATTTGTTAGTAGTAAATTTTCGAATGCTTTCATTGATTTATCTACTTAGGGATCATCCATAGATCTACATTATTCTGGGTAGAGAAGGGGTAACCAAAATATGAGGTGGTCTGATGATTGGGGCTCAAAATAAACAACAGTAAAGATACTAAAAGTTTTGAGGCGTAGGAATCACTTATAAGTATGAATAAAAATAATAAAATATAAAATATTATAAATATCTATGCCTTCACAAATGCAGCGTTTGGAAATCTTATGGCGATAAGAGAATAATGATATTGAAGCAACAAGGAAACAGTGGACAAAGAAACCATAAAATTAGTGTAAAGTAATGTGGATGACCCCTTATAATCTTTTCTAATACTAGAATAACATACTTATACTTATGGCGGGTTTTCACTTGGCGTGTTTGTGCTATGACTGCAATGTGTGCCAGTACAGGCTCTTGTATTGAGTATATTGTGTGTCTCCACTCACTATTTTAACTTAGTCATAAATCCTCTTAAATTCTTAACCATTATTTAGTAGTATGTTTAAGTCCTTAAATTAAAACTTAAATTGAAAGAAACATATATTGAAAGTTCATATCAGAATGACACGAAATATTTAGGAGAAAGTACAAAATATTTTTTGCAATAACAGTAATATTGGCAGTATAATACAATACGCCAAGTAAAGCGACGCCATTACACGCACTCCAAACTTAATAACTTACTTAATATTTTATAAAGGCATATATATCACATTATTGCTACTCTATATAGGCAAATAAAATTAATTAACAGGATTGGGAATGCTTATTATAATCATTTTGGTCAAATATGCTACGTATCTACTTAATAATAATAAATTACATTCTAACGTACAAATATATAACGGGCTTATTATCTTAAATTACCAAAAATATTAAGTAAATAGTTAATAAAATAAAAAAGGAATTAAGAAACCCATTAACAGTAACTAAAGTAGTTAATACCTTATTTGGCTTCCTAATATCATAAGCACCATAAATATGTTTATAATACCTAATGCTTCTCTCTAATCGATAATTCGAATTTCGCTAAACAATTAGTAAAGCTTTTCACTATTTTGTAGGGAAGGGATAAGAAGCTAGAAATAACATAAATTATATAAGATACAATAGAGAAATAGCAATAGAATGACAGATACAATATATATTACGATTTTGACGTGATGATATGTGACAAGTGTTTATAGGCATGATTGACAATGTGGCGCGCGCGCCGAGTGAATTCTTCTGAGATACATTATTATGAGTACTTGGCACTACGTTTGGTTTATTTGCGTGTACCAAGCCAAGCGATGATACTCATCTAACATAGAGATAGTTGAAAACAGTATTTAGTAAACAGTATTCGATTATTCGAGAATGAATATTATAAATATTATCGATTAAAAGCTGATAAATCTTGGAAATTTAAACATTGAATATAGTCTATGAATATTCGAAATCTCCTGTTTTTTTTTCGTTTTTCTTTTTTTTAATTCTATGACAATAAGATTAAGATCAGACATAGAATATTTCTACTTTACTACATATATTAGATTTGGTTAAATATTGGAATGTTGTGAATCTATATTTTTGTAAACTAATTTTTTCAGATGCATGTCTAAGTACTATGATTTTTTTATAAAATATATGAAGAGTTAACAAGATAGTTTTCTAGTTAGTTCTAAGGTATATAGGTAAATATTTTAAGAAGTTAAGATATTAATTAAAATAGCTCAAAATCATTGTCAAAATTCAAAATTTAAGAGGATTTAATGATATGGGAAGAGGGGGGGGGGGGGGCATTTCATTTAAAAGAAACAAACCGAAAAATTTTTTGGGCGAAGGTTTTGATAGGGTAAAAGCGAAAAATTAAATTTTTAAAGGGATTGAAATATATGGGAAGGGGGGGGGGGGGGGCACTTCATATTAAAAGCAACAAACTGAATACTATTTTGAGCTAAGTTTTGAATAGGTAACAGCTATAAAATTAATTTTATTAACGTTTCTTCATTAAAGTTAATCAATTAGCATTAACTTACTTTTTTTACTTACTTGTAGTTTTCAACCTGAAGAGGGTTAATAGTGGAGGGAGGGAGGGGGGGCTTTATATTAAATTAAGAACCACATTGTCAACCAACTAAGAAACTATTTTGAGCTAAGTTTTAGTTAGGTAACAGCTATATAAGTAACATTTAACATTTATCTAATTTTTTTTTGTAGTTTTTCTCGGATGATAACAACATTAAGATGTCTAGTATTAAGTATGAACATGTAACATTTATCTAATACGTTTTTTAATTATGAAGTTTATTGTTAGCATCTGCATTTACCATTTTAGGTACCTTGATACAGTGCCTCAACGCATTCGGTGAAAACCAAGACATAGAAAGAATAGAAGGAATGAAAAAAGAAACTATAAATGAAAATGTAAATAATACAGGAATAAATTCAAGTAGAAGACAAGTATGATTTTTACCCTTTTATCCTTACGTGGCCTTCTTTGTTTTAATAATCGAATAACTCAAACTTAAAAGAGTTTGGGCATTAGAAATTAATTATCCTTACGGTAAAGGAAAACATAGAGAGCTAACTTAGACACCTGAGAGTCCTTTAAAAAAGTTCTCAAAGGTTTGTGAAGTCTACCAAATTGCATTTAGCCAGCTTGGCGGACTTTGGCCTCAGATTCTTTTAATCTGCGAGAAGACCCGTGCCCAGCAGTGGGACAACAATGGATTAACGACGAAAATAACTGGGATAAAAAGAAAAAATAAAACTTAAAACTTATTTAATAATCAATAACTTACTTCAACTTGAACTTCAACAGACTAGCAACACACTTTACCACTACACGATAGGTGAGGTAACCTAGGCTGAATGTCACGCCACCTACGATGGATGCGCTGAGCATTTCCGTGTAAGGATTTGGTTCCGGAACCGGCTCAACTGGCCTCGGGTTTTTATCTTGGACCTGTAAAAATTGCATTTAATTTGGTTAATGTTTTTAAGGTGGAAAATACCATTTAAAGGTAGAAAACCCTCGGTACTTCAACTATGGAAGCACTACTGCTACACCTTACCTACACCTTTGCGCTCTGGTCTGAAGGGTATGGTAAGAGAGACATACCTATCCGAGGCGTTTCATTTTGGTCTCAAATAGGGCCGATCCTATCTGGGGATTACAGATGTTCATGGGCCGCAGTGTCCACTTACCATCAGGTAGACTGCATGCTGGTTTGCGATGCGATTTCATTATTATAAAAAAAAAACAGCTTCAGGTTTTGATAGCAAGGTCAAATATCAGCCCTGACAAGAAGGAGAGGATGGTATTAGTCCTAGTTGCTATGTTCCTAAACCTTTGCCTTCGCTAGAGATACGGTGGATTGATATGTGTGTGGCTTGGTTTAGACTTAATTTTTTATTTATTTATATATCGATATGTTACGCTCAACGATCGAAAACGCTCAGTGAACGAAAAAAGAGCTCACAACGCGTTGTGGTTACAGTAAAACATCCACATAGTGAAATTCTTGTTATGGTTCTAATGAAAACGCGCGCGTTGTGGCAATCACAGAAAGACCAAATAGCAAAATTCGAGTCGTGGCTGATATGCTACTCGATCTGTATGTAACAGATATGCCTAAAATAATGCAAACCGGCACCTGATGGACAGTAGGCATCGTTGCCTATGGACATTTGCAACACCAGAGAATTCACCAATGCATCGCCTTTGAAAAAGTTTTTTTGCACCTTTCATGAAAAGCGCCATGTCTTAGCGTTAAGAGGAGTCAGGAGAAAGCTCACTCCACAGCTTGCACGTTCCGGGCAGTAATAAGCTTATTAGAAAAATCGCTTTTTATAAAAATATACTATTTTACTTACAATCTTGAGTAACTTTTCTGTTTCAACAATCTCCTTCCTCATCTTGTTGATAGTGATGTTCCACTTTCTGATACTTTCAGTCATATCTTTGATGTATTTAGTATCAGAATCCGATATTTGGCTCCGGAGTTTATAAAACTCGCGTATAACATACAGGAGCGAGACGTTCAAAACATAAACTTGCATGAGAGTGTTGCCTATAGTTTCTAGGCAATCCAAGATGCTGTAAAAAAATTACACATTTTTTTCATATATTTACAGAATATTTTCGTAAAATATGTTTGAAATATGATTATATTTTGTTTTGAATAAAAGTTATCAGTTGCGGGATTACATAAAATTTATGATTTAAGATAAATGATAATATTATTTACATTTCTATCAGGCTCATATAAGGGACTAACATCTCAGGTCGCCAAAAATTCGAAAACTTAGGAGGCGCCAACATTTTCTTTTCAGTAATATTTATTAGTGTTTAGAATCTTTGCATTTACCATTTTTTGTCGGCGTCAAATTGTAGAAACACAACGGAGGTTAAGATAATTTTTATCGCTCTAATAAAGGTGCCGTCACTACGAATCTAAATCTCAGCCTCGGTTCTAAAATAAATAAATCTGGGACTAATTTATATTTAGACTGGGGTATACCTAGCATTTTTTAACATAATAGAATTATTTACATAAAAATGCAGTTTATAAGAGATATGCACTGATATGTGCAAAATCTGTTATCAAATGCCAGATACAATTGGGGCAGAATAAAATCTATTAATGGGAATTATTACTTTATTTCTTACAAAAATTACGCGTCAGATTACTGTTTAAGGAATAATATCTACGTATAGTATCGTAAGCTTTTGAAGTCGATATTGAAATGTAACATAGAAGTACTTTGAGAGTATTCAATAATTGATATAGTCATTGTGTTATTTAGTTATATTATATAAGGGATTTATGTATATAGTAATATTTTATGCCTAGCAAAATTATTTTTGAATAGGCTAAGATGAAGCAGTTCAGAACATTTTTAGATTTTTTTAAACAGATTTTTTTAGTTTGTGTTTGCTAGCTATTGACCAGTTTACTAATACAGCTATCTTCAATCTTTCTGTAATGCTTATGTTTGAATTTCAACCACGAAGTAAAAATTAGTTCATTATCATATGCTTACCTAAAATCAATGTCTTGATGAGCATATAGCCCCGCTACGGCTTTCAACTTCCAATTTCTTAGATGAAAGGATCGTATCCCAACTTTTAGTCGACGTCTTTCAAATTGTAAGTTTATTCCCATTTTAATCATATCCTTCTCTTCCATGAGCAGAAGCGACCCCAAATCAAATCCGTGTTCCAAAATGAGGGGTGTCAAATGATCGCATTGCATGCCATACAGCATATTTATCATCTCTTCCTTGTATAGTTGTCTGGAAATAAGATTAATTATATAATACTGGAACGAGTGTAGTTTGAACGGGAGGTACTACCGCTACACCTATTTCTAGCGTGAAGCAGTTCCTGCGTTTCGGTGGAAAGTACCTCACCGGAGGTGCCCTTGGGTCAGCCGCAATCCCTCTATAAACCAGAGGCGGAAGGCCAGGACTCCGGCAATAGCTGGGTCCGCAACCGTGCCTCCGTCTAGTTAAGGGAGGGTCGAGGAACCCGCCAACGGGGCCCAAAGCCATCCCCCCCTTCCGGCCCATTCTTCTTGTCCCTGCTTGAGCTTTAGGCTCG